>CAMXCT020001310.1:17500-123334 GCA_947184155.2 Cladocopium goreaui
GGATTTTTTCTGCACATTTGAGTGCTGAAACGAAAACAAAACCCACAGGTAGGGAATCATTTGCAATTGACGGGTCCTCGTGCCCGGCTTGAATTTGCGAATGGGATGCAGACGAGGTGCATGTCAATGTGGGACATGCCACAGGGAGCGATGTCCAGTACCTCACAGTGAGGGATGAACAATTTGGATGTTTGGATCGCTATAGAGCATACAAGGCATACTAAACCTGTTGGAATTGGCATTTTGTTGTTTCATTTTGAATCGCCAATTTCATGTGCAGGTCCCCATGGCAGCGCTTGCTCTGTACAATCTGTACATTGCTGGCGCTACCCAAAGCTTCGGAGGCTTTAGTTGGCAGTTGTTCGCACTGTTTCTTCATTTGTTGTCGGCATATGGAACCATGTTCCAGTAGTTGTGAGCAGCATTGATCCACTTGGACTTTAGATTCATGACTCGAAATTCCCTGTAGTCCGTCTGAACTTGTGTGTTTTTACAAGGGAAATCTCATTTAAACTCGAAACATTGCCACTTTCCAAGTTGGAAACCAATCATGTTTGAACCACTTAACACATTGACCCCAAAACATCAATTGGCTATGACTCTTCGTAAATTTTGACTGAAACTACTCAAGATTGTCTGGTTTGTGCATCTTGTGCTGTGCAGGTCTCATGGGTGCACCCATCGTTTGGAAGCACGGCCGGAGGAAACTTCGTGGTGCTGTTGGGCAGCGGTTTCCGACATCCAAGTGGCCCGGAACCCTTTGGCCTCTTGGACTGCAAGTGGAGTTGGATCTTTTCGAACACAGGCAGCTGCAATCAGTTTGCTCGAGTTGGTGTTTCCATATTGACAGAGCTGACTGATGTGTTGGAAGTTTTCTGATTGCTGTGCAGTGAACAGCCAGCATGAGTCAATCAAATGCTTTGAGCAGTAGGCCGTTAGGGTCAGCTGCGTGCATGTTCTGTATGTGCATGTCAACTGGTGATTGCTTGAGGTCATCAGACCGTGCCTTGGCGCCAACATGTGTGTCTCACATTCAACGCAGGTGTTCCAACCAGACTGTACTCTTGCATCGGGGAGTGCCCTGTCATGTGTGGCAGCAATCCGAGGTGCACTTTGGAAACAGTCCCTGCACGATCATTGAGGTCTGAAACCGAATTGCCACGGTAGTTCTGCCACCTGTGTTGCAAGTGTTATCCACGAGATTCCATGAGCAAAGTCACCTTTGATTCCACGTTCTTCCGACTCGGTTTCTCATTGGCATTGTTTGAAAATATTAAACCCCAAAAAACCGATGGTTCACCATCATTTTCCCACTAGGATAAGCCTTTTTGGGGTAACCATGAACCATGGGTAACCCGGATTTTCATCCTCAGATTCCTGGACCCCGGCCTGCAGGCGTCGGGAGAGCGCTTGGTTTGTGAGACTTCGGCCGCAGCAGCCGGTGAGCCAGTGCTCCCATGCCTCAGGCACAACGCTGCCACGCTGTTGATCACACCACGTGTCGTTGAATACGTTGGCAAGAAAGTGATGCAGACTATTGCAGACTCATATTGGCAATTTAACATAAGTATTGAAAATCACCATTTTTAATGGGTAAATCAACTATAAATGGCCATGTTCAATAGTTACTGTAGTTTACCAGAGGGTATCATTCTACATCATCTAATGTCATGATATGTTTTGTATTATAGGTGGATTGTTTATCATGTATCGAATTTTGTACACATATGGAAGCACTTGAGCCGGGCGATATCATGACCTATGTAGTCACTTGGAAACTTGCAGGCTTTCAGCCAACGGACCTTGTGAACCGGTCTGTGAGACGTGCACTTTCCAGTACTCGGAGGACCCATGAATTCTTGATGGAATTTTGAAGGGATTTAATGTGGATGCAATGGGATATATTGTCAACCATGTGATATGTGAGCCCATCATTGAATATCATTGACCTAAGGATAATTATGACTTAAGATGGGCTGTTTGACTCAGATCTTTTCCGAGATTCGCTAAGTGATGCTAGGACATTAGATGTCGTTTGTCACTGGGAGACATCCTCCATATCAATTGATATCATGTAATTCGAATGGTGGGTGACCCTACCGCTGTGTTTTCTTAATCAAAAACATGTAGTTATATATTATACGGTTTGACACTCCGGTTTTTGACTACTTCACGTCCTGTTAGAGCAATATTTGATTGATGGTTTCACATTCACGAATGGTAAATTTTCGCGAGGTCTTTGAGAGCTAACCTGGTGGGGCATAGTTGGCATAGTTTGACTACTTGGATCCAGCATAGGCAACATTGCCCAAACGATCTATATGATAGATGGAGGAAACATAATGAACTGCCTATATTCGGGAAGAAAACACTGAGCAGTCTCTTAAAAGATCGGAATGGATTTTATCATATTTTATCAGTTTGGATTTCAAACAAGCAGTTTATCACCAAATTTCGATCAATTTTGTTCCTCACTTTTTGCCATATTTTTCCAGGAGAAGACGCCATTCATCTCCTGGATCTCCACCCGCGGTCTGCGCGCCGGCGACCAAGTCGCCTTTGGCGCCGCCCAGTCTGGGGCCCTGCTGCTCACGGCACTGGATCGACACTTGGCGCAGCTGGGTTGGTTGATGATTCGCTTGGGATTTCACACGATTTCACCATGATGGGGATTTTCAATGGATTGGTTTAAGGGAAAATCTACAGGAAACCATGGTTTTTACCATCAAATATAGGGCTTTCCTGTAAATTTTCCCTTAAACCAATCCATTGAGATTTGAAGATGTTTTAACCATCAAGCGATGATGATAACAATATAACAATGATATATTTGAAATTGATTGATAAATGATGGATGGCTGGGTTGAATTAGTTTGGGGATAAATCCGCCTTTCACACTGCTCAGGTCAATGGGGGCAACCAAGGGGACCAACGGAACCAAGGGGGTAGGGTCCTATCAATTTCTGTCAGGATTTGCATCCAACTTTGACTCATTAGAGTTACTCCATGTTACTCCTGTGTTTGGTAAAGGTTGTCTTTGTTGCTCGTTGTGTCGCTTGAGATGTCGACCCAATCGATTGAAACGGATGCAGAGACACCGCGGGTTGGCTGCAGTAGGTACCGGTGACATGTGGAGTCGGTCAGCGTGTCACGTCCTGTTTGCTGTGAACTTCCAAGGTGCCGTAGTCGAGATTGGTGGTTACATATGCGATGCAAGTGCACGTCAAGTGCAGAATTCAGAGGAAGAACTTGTACAGCTCCCCGGCTGCAAAAGGTTTTAACTTGGTTAGCTTTCCCAGCAAAGTTTGCAAACTGCACATATAGAGGTTTCCTAAAATAGGGGTATCACCAAACATCCATTTTAATGGGATGTTCCATTATAAACTATATATTTTTTAGTATACCCCATTTATGGAACTCTCCACATGAACATTGCGACAAGTTCTGGTGTATGGTGTCAATGAACATGGCCAAATTCTCCATAACACCTCTTGAGCTTGAGCATTAGCTGCAGTTTTCCGCGTCAGGAGTAGAACTTTGAACTGTGCTTTGCCCATGGACCTGTCGGGTCCGCTTCTTGCAAATCTGCAAATCCGGGCACTGCCAGTTGGCTATGACGATCCAATGTGCGCCCACTATCCATGTCACTTGGACCACTTGGACCTGTCAGAATATTCACTCAAGATGTGGGACCATGGGACCATGGGACCATTGGACCATTTCAGTACCAACAAGAGATCAACACGTAAGGAACATGATGCTGGTTGCTTTTTAGCTGTGGTTGACATTCTGCAGTATCAACATATCAAAGAATGTGACTATTCCACGAACATCGGAATACAGTACCTGTACGTGCGGTGGGCATTCTGCAATATCTGGGAGAGTCTGCCTTTCAGTGCAGAGTCTGGGAGATTTGTAGCTTCCAGTTCTGCCGCCGAAACGACGAGGTATCGACTACAGCTCATCAAGTGGTTATGGCATTGCAGTTTTCCGTACTTGGCAGGGTACTGCCCAGCGTGCGCCAGCCTTCATTCGACCCAATTTCCAAGTTTATGACTCTTTCCAGCAGCAAGCTTGAATGACATCTTTAGCAATGTGAAAGCTCAGTTTTCTGTCAAACATTGACAATTTCTGGTTGAAAATTATCATTTTCCTCACACAAGATTTGGTATGAGCGTGTTTGAGTCATCATGATGTGTGCCCGGCGTCGCATTTCCTCAGGACCTTTCGATCTATCCGGACATTACTGGCGTCCGTCCAGGCATGACGAGAGGACATATGAGGAGCAAATCCACCTGACACCAGATTTTCATGTGGGTGTCCCTTCATCAAGATCCAGAGGAACAGTGGATCCGCACTGACTCGAAGCATGTTTTTATATGTTTTTGCTTCTTTCCGTACTTTGAATCACATGAATCACATGTCAAAAGAGCTTGGCACTGTTCATTTCATGTGCAGTCTCCGCTTTCCATTGCTTGCAAAGATCGTCATGGCTTCCACTGCTCATGGTATGATGTTCACCCTGTAGGCTTCTCTGGAGTGCTCGGTGGTTCGCTTTTGTACATCACTGGACGAACCTTTGATGTGGATCTATCAAAGACTCTGGCTGCTGGGCCAAACACAAATCTTCAGGAATTTGTGGACCTGTGTTCAACTGCTGCAAACGCACAGTTCTGAGGAGTGATCTACCTCAGAACTCTTTCAAAACGTTTACCTCATAAGATCTGATAAGGCTTTGGTACGTGCATTTGGGCATTTTCATATTTGAGATGTCCGAATATGTCCGAATACTTTTTTGGAAAGCTTTGCCTGATGTTCCTGCTCGGCAGCAAATCTGAAGCTCCAATTGTTGTTGCATCTGTTGGTAAGGACATCCGTTTGTCTAGAAAGAAGAGCATGGTGAGTCAAGTGTTTTGTGGGAGTTATGATAATGGGAATCTCACCCACCACTATGCTACCAGAGTGCTTTGTTCCTACCAGCCTTCTGTTCCCACCCAATTGAGGTCAGTGTGGGAGATGAACCATGCCATGTCAAAAGTGGCAATAGAACAAGCATTACCTGTGAGCTCGATGCTTGTCTGTGATGTTTACTGTTGTTCTGGGATATTCTAAGTGGCTATGGTTTTTTCTAACTCACAGAGGAGCACGGAGAAAGTCTTGGAAGAGGGCAGAAATACAAGGATTGCCTTCACGGAAAAATCGGATTTGTAAGTGGTAAGCAAAGCAGTGATCAGAAAGTAGGCGATGCTGTTTCCTTGCCGAGTTGGAGCTATGATTTCGCACATGGCATTCTGATTTTTCGTAAGGACTTGTTGAACAACCTCAGCTGTGTCGAGTTTGAAGTCTTCGTTGGTGCGAGTCCAGACTCAGGTTGGTATTGCCAGACTTTGGGAGTCCCACCCTCCCAGGTTTGTTTCAATAGTGAAGAATTGGATCCCAAAAGGCCTCAGCATAGTATGGAAACCATGGAAAAACGGAGCCAATCCCATGGTCAAAATAGTGCAGCACAAGAATTACACATGATATACACAAATATCAGAATCGGTGGGTTCTTGAAGTGGATGCTTCCAAAGCCATTGGTTTCCTCATATTGATTAGATGATTTTTGACCCCTAGAAACCTGCTTGTCACATCCCCTTTTTGTTGGTGAAAGAACCACTTTTTGAAATCCCCGTGAAAGACACCAGCTTTGCTCATCATTTGGGTTTGTCTGAAAATAGGCTAAACCCCATTGTAACCCAATGGTTTTGCTGATCATTATCCCGTTTTTAAATGGCTATTTCATTGGGAATATACCCAACATTTTCAGACAAACCCATTTCCACTTCGATCCAGATACGAAGCTGGTGCAGCACGACGGCAATGGCTTGGAGGTTGCTGCTTGCCGTGCGGGGTCGACTCGCGGCAAGGACCTGGGTCGAAGCTTCACCGTGCCTGGGTGCTTCGAAAGAGCCCGGTTCGTTGATGATTAATGATGGGATTTTTTCCATCATTGATAGGGGGTTTAAGCGTCAAAAGACAGGGGTTAGTAAATCTATGTTTGGGAGATTTCGGACATTTTCAAGTAATTTTTGGAGATTTGATCCCCGATAATTAGTTGGGTGATGTTAAAGTAGGACATTTACCAACCCCTGAAAGATGCGGAAAGTATATGAAAGTATCGGATAGTATGATAACATAGTTGAATTTGTAAATGATGATTTGTTGATGACGAGTTCCGCGGGTTATACTACCCGCTAGAAATTCGGGATTGATTATCATAGTCCATGAGACATGAGATGGTAGTGCCTATCAACCAACCAGTATAATGGAGTTTCAGGGGTGCTCCAACCCACTATAAATGATAGCCACAAAGGCCAAAAACTGGTCCTGGACTGCCGCTTTGTATCTGGGGTGTTGGGCGCAACCTTTAACTTGTTGCATTTTTTACGGAAAGATCATAGGATTTAACTATCAATTGATAGGAAATGAGCCAAACCTTAAACGGGATGAGCCAACAGGGGGAATTGAAGATGGTGACATTCAGGTTCGCTTCAAAATGGGCCCAAAAAATGGTGGTCGGAAGCTCTCACCTTGAGCATTGCCAAGGTCAATGTGAACGCATCGTACAAGCAGAGCCATTACTGGGTCGAAGACTCCTGTCAAGCCGCTCCTTGTCATAGGATCATGTCCGATTTGAAGCCAAGCAGTATACGTCATCACGTGGTAGAGTAGTGCAACCAATGACGGTATTTTCAGGATCCCTTGGAACATGCTGTTGAATCTGAGATGAACGTCGCAGATCACACCAAGGAAGGTCGTCAGATCAGAGGACACATTGCAGAGGAGAGTCCATAGCTCAGAGAAATTCGACAATTTGAGGGTCAATGGATGAAAATACGCCACTTCCGGAGATCTGAATTGTAGATTTCAATACCATTTCACAGATTTCTCGACCTGTTCAACTCCCCAAATAGATCCATGTGGATATTATAAAAGTTTTGACCACTAACCTGAGAAGTGTCCCTTTTCACATACATTTTGCTTGAACCATTTTGGTCGTAGATATCTACCAATAGAGCGAAGTCTAAAATCCAATGGTTTATCATCAGTTTCCAAAATTGAGCTCACTTGGGGTAAGTATCCCATTTCTTGGCCCCATTTGAGTCCGAATGCCAATGGATTATCATCTGTTTTGCCCATGAAAATTGCCATCAAAAAGGGGGAAATGTTACCAACTCAATATCATCTTCTGATTCGAGTTGGTCTCCCATCCTTGGAAAAAATCCAGAAATTGCTGGGAAATCCTTTGGCTTTTGGAGGTGAAGCGCGTCTCACATTTTGCTGCACCATGAATGGCAGCACCTGTGTCGGGCCGAAGTATGGCCAGGCAACGCCCTGCAACGTGTCGAAACGGTTTTCATTGATGGTTGCCTCATGTTACCCTCTCAGAGGGGCAACGGGGCGTGGCAACGGAAAACCACATCAATGGAGGGTTTTATTGGGAGCATCAGGGAAACACATCATATGGGTATGGGTCAATACCTATAGATACATTTTTAGTGGGATGAACATCCATTTACCAGCTATGACTTGGGGTTCACTAGGTACCAGGGTTTTGACCCATTCCCATATAACTCATATATAACTCATATTTCACTAGTTCGTTGTCCAATTTTTCCATTGCCACGTTTGATGATAATCATGGAGGCTAACTCCTTTTTTTTAGCCGGCTAAAGCTCCGTGGGAGGTCACCACAACTCAGCCAACCTTCTGGACGGGCTGGGGTCCTTGGGTGTCTCGGCTGCAACCGGAACTCAGCTGGTTGGGGTCGATGGGGTCGAGTCGATGACGCCCAAGGTGCAGCTGGAAACCACAACTGCTGACCCTTTGTTTGGAACCTGTCTCTTGGCCGACCATGGCGGCCATGGCCATTTCAGATTGTGGTCCTATGCCATGTTTAACGGAAGAATATGAATTACCATGGATATCCCGGATATATCACCAAACACAACTTGAATATCACACTGACTTTATCTCACTTTTCTACACTTTGGATATATATAAATATATAGTACTAGTATATATATATACATATATATATATATATTAGGAGGTTTCCTAAAATGGGGGTACCCTCAAATCATCCATGTTTAACAGCGGATTTTCCATGAAATAAACCAGCCAGCTCTCGGGGCCCCAGACATCAGTTGCTTCGTCATCTCCAGGTCTACAGCCCCAAAGCCATCGAGACGCAGAGCTCACCTGCCAACTTACAGGGATGAGGCGCACCATTTATGACCAGGGGATATGATGGGGATATGATACTTGGGTCATATATACATATATATGTATATATTATTATTATTATTATTATTATACAGCAACAATATTAATAACAATAAGAACGATAATAATCTGATAATAATAGTGATAATAGTAATAGTAGTGATAGTAATAATAGTACTAATAACAGTAATTAACAATGATATGATGATATGGGACAATGATATTGGGGATAATCAAAGTGATATGATCTTTTGGGTTTGTCTGAAAATATACCCCCAAGTTGTAGCCATATTAAGATCATATTTGGAACATGATGTTTAACCGGTGGATATAGGGATAGCATATTTTGAGACAAACGGATGTGTTGATATCCCAGAAACTTGGGGATATTCTGGGATATGACAGGATGTTGACAACCAGTTAAATATGTTGTCATATGTCCAGAAATGGTGGATTCGCTCAGGATTCACCCAGGTTTTGGGGAGAAAATCATGTTGAAGAGCAGAACGTTTGGGTTTGCACCGACCAAACACACGGTTTGGATTTCTCCTCCTTATTGGGGTTTTTGCCCCAAGAATGCATGTTGTCCGTGAAGAAGTACTACCCCACATCTTGGTCTTGGAGGTTCCTTTTTTTAAGTGTCATCACTCGACGTACTCTGACTGTGTCCTGATGTCGATGCCCTTCCAGTTGACAGCCCTCCATTTTTCATCATTTTTCAGTGTTTAGAGGCAGCTTTGGCAAAGTGAGTTGTTTGGCCTTTTCACTTTTCGCCAGGCTTTGCACAAGAACAGAGCTGAACTCGGGTTTGTGCTGTGCAGCTGACTGCATCGGCGATGGAAGTGCCTTGGGACCTGCTGTCAGGGCAGTTTGAATTCCCATCTGGTTATGACTAACAGTTTGCCATGGAAAGATCCACCATGCTATTAATAGGTAAACCATCTATAAATGGGCCATCTATACCATGGCTATGTTGAAAGTTTGAAAACTCAGTCTTTGAACTCCAGGATACACGATCTGGCTGTATTCTGGTAAAGGATCCAGCTGTACAGGAAGACCCTGAAGACTGGTCCAATGACGGTTTGCTCAGGTGCTGAAGTCGGCACTTGGTCCAGCGAAGCAGGATATCTACAAGAGCTCGCCATTACTTCAGATGATGCCGAACCGTGGACTGAGGAGTGCAAGTTGCATGACATTTCTGAGGCTAAGGAAGTACTTCAGAAGTCTCTAGAACGAAGGTGTTGTTTGCCATGAGATAGGCCTAAAAGATTTGGGAGCACCATGGAACAGCTTGATTTCTTGTGACGTCTTGTGCCGATCATGAACATCATCCCAACCTCATGGTCGGTTTTCACGGGTCGACAGAGCCACATCACAGGAGCTATGGATTCGCTGTGATGAAAATTGCACCTGGGAAGATCCCGAATGGAGGATTGATGTCACTAGGAAACTCGAATCTATTTCTATGGGTCATGAATTCCATACGTTAAATAACCAGAGGGTATATCATGTTAATATCATGTTATAATCATGGTATTAACATTTGATATATATATATATAACTTATATAACAATATATAACATGATTATAACATAACAATTTTGGATATGTTAATACCAGTTATATCATGTTATAGCCCCATTTTCAGACAATGTTGCTGCATTTTTCCCGAAGATGTGCAGCAAACTCTTCGGCGGTGATGGGAATGGCGGATCGGAGTGACCTACCGAGGTCGATTTCCTTTCAATGTGACCTACCCAGACATGAATGGAACGACGACAACCACCACAAAGTACAGCCCAGAGCAGACCCTCGGCCGGCTGTTTTTCACAGAAAACACTGCAGAAATGCTGAAAGATGAAACCTCAGTGAATATGATGTCGTGTTAAGTTTCAAATGAATGGTTTACGATGTTTACAGATCAACATAGATCAACCAATGGTTTTTTGGCTCAACCTGCTGGAGATGTCCTTTTCTGCCCCAATTTGTGGGTCCTGGGCCCCCTGGGCCCGGCTTCCCAGGCTGGCGCTGTGGGAGTTTGCGCCCTGGTTGCGGCCGTTAGACTTCGAATGGCCAAGTGAAGTGGTGGAGGTGGGGATCACTTGACCGTTGGGAATCATCCCCAACTTGTGGCCTTTGTAGTTAAGAAAATGCTGATATATTATGGGATGAAATGAGGTTACAAAATTTGAGGCAATCCCAGATATTGCAAAGACTGATTGTTTGGCTTTACTATGCTTTACTGGTTGAAGTTCTGTCGTGGATAGAAGGGACAGGGAAAATGCAGTGCTCAACGCATCGCCAGGAGATTTTACCCTTGGGCCCACCGGTGCCAGAGCCACTTCTGCCAGCATCAGCGCCCATGGCAGCACCCTTTGCTGGAGGAAGAGGCTATGGACCATTCAATGAACCATCAAGAAATGGCAAGAAATGGCAACTTTGTTGATGTTGGACGATGATTGATATGATGAATGCTCATGATGGTTGATGCGATCTTGTCCGTTGTCCTGAAGGTTTGATATGTATGATTTGATTCTCACAAAGCCTGTGCGATTTTGATATGCAACATGTCCTTTCAGATTCTTGATTTGGCAGGCCTTGTCTACCGCATCTACTACAATCCAAACAATCTGCCACTGCATCGTGCTCTAGGCAAGGTGTCCCAAGATTCAAACAGAGCTGTCTTTTGGATCATCCACTTCACTCCTGAGATTCATGATTCCAATGGAAGCATATTTTTTGAAAGGAGTTGAAGCTACAAACCAAGAGAGCTAGTAGCGTTTATAAACCAACATGACCTATCATAAATCAATACAAATCAATATAAATCACCGTTCAACTCTTGGTTCACTTCCCTGCTACGCCACGAGCCGCGTTCGAACTTGTCGAACAGGTCATGAGAACCTGGGCTACCCGCAGAGTCCGATGGAGACTGGGGTGCTGTATGACATGCTGCGAGGTGGGAAAACTACGATCCAACTATGAAATTTAAGTCCTATTGGCCGATATTGGAGGATGGAGACATATTCAGCAACTGCATGGAAATTCTAAGAATTTTCAGATATGAATAGGATATTGATATGTATTGATCTTGGATTCGACTTCACACCTGGATTTGTCGACCGGATACTTTTTCGGATCTTGGTGACAAAAAGTTGGTTTCAGTCCTTGGGGTGCCGGAATGACAGATGTTTGAAGAAAAATCAGGAAACAGATAGGATTTTAGAATATTTTAGATAGGATTTTAGATGAACTTTAGTTTATTTTAGATGATTCTGGATGATTTTAGCATATTTTAGCTTCACCAACCAGGCAGATCAATGGCTTGCTGACGTTACAGGTGCGCTGCATCACGTGAAGTTCGAAGAGGTCTCTGCGACTTCCCTCGCTGTGAAGCGTCAATATGTGGCTGAACCGAATGGGTTTGATGGTTGATCAGGCCTTTCCCCATTGCGAAGTGTCATTTTTCGGGGATACCGGGGATACCCTCTGGTAAACAAACAAACCAAAAGCTATTGAACATGAGCATTTATAGTGGATTTAGCCATGAACTTAATGGTGATTTTCCATAGTTATGTAAACGTTTACCAGAGGGTATATACGGTATAGCCTATGTTCAGATACACCAACAATAAGTGCTTTTTCCCGACTTCTGATCTTGATTGCACCTTTTTTAGTGTGCGATCAGGTCGCAGCAACACCACTTTCGGATGACACTGGCTATGACCTCTATGCTGAGGACCCTGTGAGCTATTGCCGTTGGAAATCACTGGATCCATTGGATCACGTGCTGAACAGGAAATTGTTGGCTTCTTCGTGGCACCTTTCACTGGTACCTACAACTTCTATCTTGCGGCAGATGATGAGGTGACTTGCGAATTTTAGCATTCCCCATGACTATGTTGGAATGGTTTGTAGCAATCACAAGGACTTACTGACTTACTGGTGCAGAAAGGCTATATCTCATCTCATCTATTATATTCTGCAACATTGGTCACAAATATATTAGTTTGCACCACTGAAAGTCCAGGCAACTCTGTGACACTTCAAACATCCCGAGGCTGACCTATCGCTCTCCAGCAGTGAGGATATGTCCGGCATGAAGGTAACTGGGTTGTTGGGTACAGTGGGCTGTGCCATGCAAAGGGATCATTTGTTGTGACAGGAAATGAGATTGCAAAATAGCACCGAACGCATTAATATGTTTATTCAATGGCTTCTATACGCAGGTTTCATAGTTTCGCACTTACGATATAGATGACTCTTTTTGTCCCCGCGATCGAGAGATATACTTTGCTGAGCAGACTTGATGGTGCAAGCTGAGTTGCAGCTGGAAGGGTACTGGTACTGTGCGAAGATTCCTTCAAGCAGTCAGAATATATGTGACTTTCAGAGTGCCCCTTCAGCCTCAAAAATAGGCCAATCTTTGAACTAATCCGATTCGCAGGTGGTGGTGCGAGCTTCTTCGACAGAGAGTCAAGCGATGCCGCGCTTCACACCATTGGCTTGGTTTGGCAAGCCATGCACACAGGACCCTGTTTCTACCACCACTCTGTCACTCCAAGTTGATTCATGCTGAAGACCTGACCCAAAAGGTGTCCCAAGTGATGAGTTTTCTGTGCTGTTCCAAAATGAACCAGCTTGGTTAGGTGTTTGGGATACTTCCAAATGTGCCTTGCAGGGCCTTCCAGACCTTCCAGATGCCAATGCGCCTTGCTCTGTCTCGCCTTCTTTGCACTTCGAAGTAGGCCACACTGAGGGGATATCCAGCTGCTTCAGAGCCCGTCATTACCTGTTTTTGTCGGGAATGAGTAAGGAATTCCAAACATTGCAAGCACGTTTTTCTGCATCCTCACATGGTGCAGAAGTGCGTTTTCTCATACAATTCCAACATATTCCAACATATTCCAACATCCAGGTCTTACAAGTCGTTGAAATTTCAGATGTTCGTTCAGAGTTTCACAGGTGAGAGAAGATTGATCCGAGTTCGCCATCGAGAATTCAGTGGATCTGATTGGTTGCGTGTGGGTCTCCGCATCCACAATGCCAAAGCAGCAGATGGGTCACTTGGTGGCGAGTTGGGAAGCCATGGGTTTGTCTCAGAATGGAGGATATCCAGGATATCCATGGATACCTCGTTGACCATTTCAATTGGGAAACGGATTTTTTGATATTTTTTGGACCGTGGGATTTGGAAAAACATATTGACACAAACAAGCCGCAGACTTTGGTATCAAGATGTGGGTTAATGGCCTGACATAGTAGCAGAGTAGCAACATTTGATAGCTACTGTTGTGCATCAAAAGTAGCTCAACTGAAAGTCGAATAGATCTCATAGATCTCTCAATCTTCACACATCTCATGTCCATGTTCATACCATGTTCACAAGATATCCGACGTTTTCACCGAAGTTTCCATTGGAATCTGATGATTTTGCAGCGCTGCTGTCTCGGGTGTCTTCCAAGGTCACCTCCACCGGAGGACTTGGTGAGGAGACGGGCGTTGTTTCAACATGTAATGCAGCAACTTGTTTGATGCGAGCCGAAGAAAGCCCTGTTTTTGAGCAAACTATGGCGAGGTGTTTGGTGTCATTCTGATTCACCTGTTGAGTGACCAATGAATTGCCATCCAGGAGCAAGTCCTTTCTGGAAGTGCAACGCCTTACTATGACTGCCTCCGTGGTGCGAGAAAGGCAGCTTGGAGTGGCAATTTAGACAGAGACTACCAGGCACTTTCTCTGTTCATGAAAATGTGAGTGTTCGTTTGGGGCTGAAATGACTGAAACTTGCCATTGCCCAATTGCCCATGTCATCCCGTGTCTTAGATTGGGACCCATAGTCTGAGGCATCGCATCAACTTGGACCGAGTGCTCAGAGGCCGAGAATATCACAAAGTGGTCAGAAAAGATCTCTCACTGAGACAATCTCACCTGTTGGGGGTTTCAAAATGTCAAGTGGTGCATCATGATCCCTCATTTGAATGACGCTAATATGGATGGCTTGAACATATTGCTAGAATGTATAGTGAAGCATGTTGGATCTACCAAATCAGTCTAGCCGCCAAAGTCACGGCATCTGATGTTGATCTTGATGGACATTCCCATGGCAGGCACCTTCTTTGTGCGTGTGCGACGCTTTGCCCGGAACTTTCTGCGCGAGGGCACATCAGGCTGATGGCTGCTGGGTGGTCAATGATGTCAATGGGGATTCAGCGACTCAAAGATACTCAAAGTGTCATGCCTTGCAACTGAGAACGAGCAAGCACAACATAGCACAACATAGCACAACCATTGATGAAGTTCGAAGTTCGAATCTCTAATATGTAGAACATGGAGGGGCTCTCTTTGGGCCAGGTTTCCCTATGTTTCCCTGAAAGTCGGCCATGCAAACGCTGGCCCAGGTGGGGTGACCTATGGCGATGATCCAGAGAAACTGGCCGTTGCATTGTGGGAGACACAGGAGCGATGCGACAAACAGAAGGCCTTGGCAGTACCCAAAATTGAAGAATGGATGCTTCAAATCAGATGCAGGATTTTCATGGATTTTCTGGGTTTCAAAGTTGAAGCCCCCCTTGAATCAGATGATTGTGTGACAGATTGACATCAAAATGATCTACTTTTTGTTGGGCTTCTACTCACATCAGATCAGATAGGTCGGAACGGACGATTTTTACAACCGGTTTTTTCATTCGGTTGTGACAACCGTCCTTGGTGGTGTCCAATCGGTTGGAAAAAGTGGGAATCTCATTTGGGGTTCGGGGATTCTTTTTTTCTGTAGCAAAACATGGCAATACCACAAGAGACACGAATTATGCGTCACATGGTGGAGAGAGAGAGAGAGAGACATTGGCTGAAAGGAATAAACGGGATGCAAATTTTGATCAAAGTTTGGGAAATTTGGCAAGATCTGGGTATGTTCCGTAGAGCCTTCAAATCAGCAAGATGGCACACAGCCCTGAAGGAGCAAGCTTGGAACGGAAGCATGTCAGAACCCCACATATGGAACCCCGAGAACAAATGTTCACTTTGGCCCGTATGTATTGTGATTTCCGATCCAAAACAAGTTTGTCTTGATAATTGTTATTTATATTGTTATATATTTATATTGACAGACTACAATAATATATTGAATTATACAAAATATATTATACAAAGCGTATGCTACAAACTAGATCATACTGTACTATGCAAACTGTATTATACAAATTGTATTGTACAAATTGTATCTAATTAACACAATATATAAATATATTTACAATATTATAATTATATGATATGTTCATGGCCATGACCCATCCGCAAGGACCTTTATGGCCGAGTTTTGGAGTGCCAACCCACAGTGACCCGCGCAGAATATCCCGAGAGGCGACTGGGATGGGTGGGAACGTGGGGATACTGTAGATACCCTCTGGTAAATTAACATAACTATGGAAAGATCCACCATTTTTAATGGGTAAATCCACTATTTCGACTGGGCCATTTTCAATAGCGAACTGTTAGTCATTACCAGAGGGTATCTACATAGATATTTCCCAAAAAAATGATGAAATGGGGTATACAATAGATATAACATGATATAAACATAGTATAGGGAAAAATGATGACCATTGATGATCAATGGATTTTTTGGGGGTTTAAGGGACACCTTTTGAGTGGACATCTTTGAATCTGGGCAAATCCTGATGATTTTTGGAATGCAAAATACCCATGTTGCTGTGCAAATAGAGTGACATGGAGGCCTTTTCAACCATCTTGACTTCAAACCATAAGACACTCGTCCGTTTTGGTCCGTTTTGGACACATCACTTGTAGTCGCAAAGAGTTTGACCGATATTTCCTGATCTTTCCTTTGGTCAAAGATCAGTTGTGCATTTCCAGATTCCTTGTTGTCATTGAACTTTCTCCTTTCGAGGCTAAGCTACTTTGTGACTTTCCCATGTCCAAAGCCCGACGACGGCAACGAACACGCAGCAGGGAAACCAAGCCGGGTTTGAAAGCCTGGACCCAGCAGCCACTACCCTCTGGTTTTTACATACAAAAACTGATGGAAAGATCCACCATTTTTAATGGGTAGATCAGGTAAATCGACTATTTCGACGTGGCCGTTTTCAATAGCTGTTTGTATGTTTACCAGAGGGTAATTGGTGCAAGGACTTGTCACTCAGCATTGTGGATGCCTCAAGTTGTTTCCTCGTGTTGAACGTTTTCTGTTGCGCCTGAAGGAGTATTAATGTCGCTGTATCTCCCTTGGCACTCGATATAGTTTTACTTCTTCCCTCTCTTTTGTTTGGACTCTTCATTCTCCTTGTAGGTCTTTGCTTTACCGCATCATTTTGATTTCCCGTTTCTCTCAACGAGCTGTCACCAACCCCGCTGTTTCTGATGATACTGGTTCTTGATCCACCCTATTTTTAGACAAGTTTGGACGGGCTCACCACTTCTACTTATGATATGACACGATACATGGCAGAACACATCACAAAAATCCATCAACGAAAGCTGAGGCTGCTTTGCAGATCATGCCTGGTCTCGATGTAATCGGAACTTCAGTGGTGACTTGGGTCACTCAGCTGAAAGACCTCAGCCAGTTACCATCAGTTACCAGTTGTGGATTAGAAAATCCCCAATCCATCAATTTTTGACGTATGATTTATCCATCAAATGTAAATTATCTGGTGTTAGCCATGTTTCACGCATTTTCAAGCCATTGGTCCATTGTTTCAGCGGCAGTTGGCCCATAGTTGGCTCCGGGTCCCCAGGCCATGACAAGTTCCATCGTGCAGAGAAGTTCCATGGTCGTCACTGGGAGTTTCCGCCTGTCCTTCCGTGGACGGTGGACGGAGGAGAGCGAAGCGGAACGGAAGCTGAACGGATGTCATCAATGGTCGATGGGTCTACAGATCTCCGGGCAGCTATCCGTTGACATCCGTTGACACATGAAATACGTTGAAGCATAGATTTGTATGGTGAAAAGTAGTTGCTTATGAGCCTGATATAAGCTTTTGGGTGGTGTTTGTTTCAGTGCAGGGTATGTAAACATCTTTGTTTCATCTTACTAAATCCCTTTTCGATTCCATCATCAAGTCCCGAGTGACTCACCTTCACCAGGAGATCCCGTATCACGGCTGGGACCTGATCCAAGATGAGCTCATGAAACTTCCTGGACTTCATAGCAAAGATTCAGTGAGCCTCTGGCCTTTTGAACAAGTTCCTTGGTTGGGAAGAAGAGTATACATAGATAGAGCTTCCAAATCATGCCTTCTCGGTGGAAAAGATAGATTGATCTTTGTTTTTTGAACACGTTTGAACGATTGATTTTGGCTTTTTGCCGTGAAGCGTTTGATCAGCTGTTGGTGTTTGGATTTTGTGGAATCTGGAATGGACCAAAAACAGGGGCCTGGGCCACAGGCATTAAAAAATGCCATCGCAAAGCTATGGTCGTCCGCCTCAAAAAACCATCCGGCAATTTTTCAGTGACGAAGATATCGTTTCCATTTAGTTCGATGATTGAAACCTAATCCAACTGATGGTTTTCCATGGTTTTCCGTTAAACAACCAGAGGCTACATATTTGTACCATGATGTTTTCACATCCCATGAGGTGCTCCAAGATGGTCGTGAAGGATGGTCTGTGGGGCTTCTTCTCGGAAATGGAGGCGCTGTCGAGTCGATGTCAAGACGTCAAAAAGTGTAGAAAGTTGGGATATTTCTTTAGGTTATCATTATTATGGATCTATAGACTATATAGATAATAATTCCTATTTGGCATTACTATCTGCCATTTGACCCGTAGATTTTCCAGTATTTCTACAATTTTCTACATTCAGCTCCCCTATTTTTTGGTGGTAAAACATGCCAAAAAAAACCACCCAGCACTGAACTTTGGTGCAGGTGGTGAAGATCTGCCCGAAATTCGGGCGGACGTGTCCAAGCTTTCAGGACCAGGCCTGGTTGGTGAATACCTCAGGTTGTATTGAGTTATACTACCTGACTACCTGGGAATATATGTTGGGAGTTATACTAGGTGTATAGTATAGCTCATTTTATTGGTGTTTTTTTCATGGCTCCAATGGAGAATCTGGGAGCTGAGACAGGTGTGCGTTTGACCACTGAAACTTTGGCCAATGGCTCCACAGATCTTTTCCTGGAGGAGACCGGAGCCGACAGGGGAACCTGATGGGACTATAGGTTGTTTTTGTGTAAAAACCATCTATATCCCGTTATGGGACCCAGATGCGAACCATGGTGCTGGAATATGCACACCTACAAAACTGGGGCATAAATATGGGGTAAATGTAGGTAAATATGCCATTCATGGAGCATCTGGGCTATGGGATGAACCATAAACGATACACCATGTTTTGAGCCTGGCACGTGTGGGTCTCACATTCCGTGGCCTGTGCGATGGAATTGCCTGAAAAACGTGTAAACCATTTAGATTCAACAACCAATTCCACTTGATCAAGATCAGCAATTTCTGGGCAAAGTATAACGATCTCACTGCAGCACCACATTTATAGAAAAGTCATGGTTCATATTGACAACTATCCCAAAAAAAACACAAATGCAGGTGATTTTAATTCAGCCAGTATCTCCATAATTTGTTAGTTACAATAGTTATACGGTTATACAGTTCTACCCCAGTGTACGTCCATCAAGAAATATCCCCATTGATTTCACCATTGGTGAAGCGCGGAGGAGATCCCTGCGGATTGGTTTCGAACTGCACATTCAGAGCCGCAGGCTGCGATGGGACCGGGATACTCTTCGGTTGTACCCAGTGATGAGGGCGTGTTGCCGTTCACTGATGATGATGATGATGAAGAAGATGAAGATGAAGATGAATATAATGTTGACCACCTTCCTGATTTATTCATGACTTATGCACCTCAGTTGGATGTTTGCGGTAGCCCGGTAGCCAGGTGGTTGTGGAGAGCAACGGAGTCGTGGCCATGGCTTTGGATGCCGCATTTCGTCGTTCTGAGGAGCCATGAAAATGACATATTACCCTCTGGTTATGACTAACATAGCCATGGAAAATGGCCCATTTATAGATGGTTTACCTGGGTTTACCTATTAAAAATTGTGATTTTCCATGGCTATGTTAAATAACCAGAGGGTAATACTAATGGGATGAAGTTGAGGAAAGTGAACCAAGTGATGCGACTCACGCAGATTGAGCATAAACATGCATAAACTATCATAAACTTCTCAAAATAGAATGGATGATATGGATGATATGGATGCCAGAGTTCACGTGGAAATATATGGATGGACGATGTTGTTTTTGGAGTTGTTGACCACTTAACTTGCCTTCCGATTCCGTTTTTCTCGGCCGATTCCCAGCCCCTTTTTTCCAGGATTTCACGCCACGACTCATGGAGTTACAGCCGCTTACAGTGCAGGTCAGCCAGGGGATGGCGACACCAAATGATGCCATCCGGAGACACATGACATGAGACACCGATGCCATGCGGTGCAATCAGCAATCCATAGCAATCCTGGTTGGTTTGGTGAAGTGACTGGTGCCATTGGCAACCTTTATTTGCTGACAATCTTGATATTTGAATATATTTGATATATTTGCTTCCCTTGTTGTGTAGGTTGGACTTGGAAAATCCATGGCTGCAGCGAGCAGTTCCAATCTGTGCTTCGTTTGGGCAATCTTGAGAGCAACAAACATACAGAAAACTACTCGTAACAAAAACCTGGGGCAGTGCACTATTGGGATCTATTTGGTGAACTATTTTGCTGCAAAACTTGATCCTAAATACATATTTTAGCATATCCCAGATTCTGGTTTCAACATATGGTTAAACCGTTTATTCTGAACTTGATCCTTCCCACATTTTTTCTGGAGCCGTTGCCCCAATCTTTCCAGGTTGGGACAGAACTCTACCTCCGATTTGATCGGATAGAGACTTGGTAGGTCACGAAGTGATCGGTAGTGACGGAGTGACTCGCTGCTGGTGGAGGGTTGCTTTTCACAGAAACTGCTGAGCCAATGAACATGACAATTACTTGTTCAACAAGGATTATGAGATTGAGGATAAACGACATGCGGCGTTTGGATGGCTTAAGGCAGTTTAGAGAAGCGCATTTTTTTGTAATGGCCCATGGAGATTGGCATTGATATCGATGGGGTTTCTGCAGGTACAACGCCAAGTTTCAAGCGTTTTTCCATTTTTTTATGTGTTTGGACTTTGAGACTCGAACTGGAGCAAGTTGAGTTCCCATAAAAACATACCCTCTGGTAAACCAACAGTTCGCTATTGAAAATGGTGATTTATAGTTGATATACTCCATTATACTCCCATTAAACATGGTGATGTTCCATAGTTATGTGACAGTTTACCAGAGGGTAGTTGAACCCAAGAACTTGGTCGCCCAGCTCTCTTCAAATCTCAGGATGGAAATCATCTGCGTGGCGATGCGATCCCGGCAGGGCGAGCACCCTTTGAGGTCTGGGTCGGACCATCACCCTGCAATCTCACGTGGCGCGGATGCAGATTCCCCAGAGTTTTTTGGGCGGATGTGTTGGGTACTCATCCCCCAAGAAATGGAGGGTTTTGACATGTTTTGACACTAATCTTGATGAATCTTGTGGGTCCAAAAAGGTACCCCTTGGGTACCTTTTTTGACACTAGGGCCTAGACGTGCAAGACAGATATACTACGTAGTGAAACCGTGAGGCAAGAATGAAATCCATTGAAATCCCACGTTGCTAAGAAATGAGAAGCACATGAATCCGACATAATCCGACCAACTAAGGTATTTTGCCTGCTGCTTGGCACGCAAAGAGCCACGCCTTGCAGTCTCTTGCAGTCTCGCAAGCTGGTAAGTGGACTTTGCGTGGTTGAATCATGTCTTCATCCAATTGCTTTTAAGATTTCGTTGGAACATCCAAACCAGGGGATTTTTGGGAATCTTTCAGCATCTTTCAGCCTTCCGAGCTTCTCCAAAGCTCAGGTGAGAACGGCATCGAGCGAAATTGTGGTGTCAGACCCTCACAGTGACCGGCGGAACGGTCCAAACGCTAGAGGAAAATTCAGGAAATCCTCAGAATTTCTCAGAACTCAACTGGAACTGTCCAAACGCCAGAGGAAAATTGGGGAAATCCTCAGAAATCCTCAAAATGTCTGTTGCTGTTCGAAAAGATAATGGGATCTCGGGAGCTCAAATGTTTTGTGATCCCCTACTGGATCCCTTACAGAGCCAAGGCCTTTCCAGAAGTGTGGAATGTTCGATGCACCATTTTGGATGGTCGTGCAGGATTGCAGACACTCAAGGTGGGCGATCTGCCAAGAATGGCTTGGTAGCTAGCGCTACCCAAAGATGACAAGGGGCTTGTGTAGGGCAAAGGATGAGATACCCTCTGGTAAACTAACATAACTATGGAAAATCACCATTTTTAATGGGTAAATCCACTATAAATAGTCATTTTCAATAGCTATGTTAAATTACCGGAGGGTAGACCACTGGATTTTAAAGGTACCCTCTTTTTGGACACAGCATAGTTCCCAGCCCCGGAGTTGCCATGCCGTTTTTAAGCCCCTGCAGGTCGTGGTTGATGGCCAGGGCTATCCACAGTTCACCAACGTCACCGTCGCATTGCAGCTTGACAGCTGCAGACAATGGGGGTGTAACCCTTGGCATTTGGGTTTGTCTATACCGATATACCCCAATTTATGCTCAATTCCAACTGGAAATATGTTCAAATCGATGAATGTCTGGGATTTTGTATGATTTTCTATGGGATTTTGTATCTGTTTGTCATACTCACAGAATCCCGTGATTGAAACAGGATCCATGTTGGGATGTCGTTGGCCACCTCGTGGCCAACCCAGATCAAGGCCTACTCCGAAGATCGATTTCCTGCCACGTCTCTATGACGTCCAACCCTCCCGTGGCAGCTGGGCTGGCGGAAGTGTCGTAGTCCTCTCGGGCGACGGCTTACAAGGTGACGAGGTTGGGGACTCCCGGGGACTCCGAAATTCTCTGGTGGTGACTGGAAATGTTTGGAACCATGGAATTTTATGACTTTCCCAAAAAATGGGAATGTCATAACCCCAACTGACGAACTCATATTTTTCAGAGGGGTAGTAGGTATACCACCAACCAGTTATTTGTTCACTTCATTTCCGCATATTCCCTCCTATCATGTCATGCTTTCTTCATTTTTCTTCGCTTCTTGATAAGTTTGGTTCATTTTTGCCCTTTCCAAATCTTTCCGGTGCGCGCAACTGCCACAATGATTATCCCTAATTTGTTCTGGAGAGCTTTAGGTATCTTCAATGATATATAAATATAACATAATTATAAATTATAATAAATCACATTATCAATTACTTATCCCCACTTGAGAAGATTGAAGCTCTCCAGATTCTGTGGGCAGAACCACCCAGATCCAGGCCTGTGACCTGGTTCACTTCGGTGCTTTGCAGCTGATGGAAGTGCCACCTGAGTTCTTCGAGGAGTTCTTTCAAGATGGCAGGGCAGTAGATGATGGTAGCGGGGAGTTGCCCAAAAATGGGGATGCCTAATTTATGTCAATGTCCACAGGGAATTGACGCTAAAAGATGGGCTGAATGGAAATCTTTTGAATGATTTTGAGGTATTTTCAGAGAAAACCAGATCAAAGTGACCCAAAGACTTGAAGGTTGGAAATGCTGATTTGGAGTGTCAGACACATCCTCCGACAAATTCTTTAGTTCGACCAAATCCTGACCCATCACTTACATTGTTCAGGGATGTTCAGGGTGAGCTTGCATTGATGGACACCAATAATTTTTACATATTTTTACCTGCAAATTCTTGGGGGTTTGAATTGTTTTGTTGGTTTTTTGGTCCATGATGGTCCATGGTTTCACAGTTTCACAGTTCGAAACTGAGGAGGAGACGGTTCGACCTATGGGGTCCGGTCCCCGCGGCATCATGGATCCGTCTGAACATGGTCCTGCCTCGCTGTTTAAAGGGAAAATCAGCGAATAAGTCATGACAATAAATTGGAATATCATCATTATCATATGATATTATCAGTTACAATTGGAATCTCATCATTATTTTATGTTATGTTCTATTATTTATGATTACCAGTAAATACGAGTAATATTATATAATATTATCACGGATTATCATGTTACTGGTAGCCTATTTTCAGTGAAAATGATCTGGTGGCACCTCCCTGGCGGACCTTTCCAGCCCAAAAGCGCCACTTGAGGCGACTCATTCGCTGCATGGTACCACCCGCACCTGTGATGCCACAGGTGCACAGTGATTCTGACATGGATATCCTGAAAATTGCTGCAAAATGATTTGTATATGATTTGTAAATGCCTGTACCATAGAGTTTGAGGTTACTTTGATTATCTTTGATTTCCTGTGCCATAGATTGATGGGGAAATTTCAATAGATATAAAATATTTCAGAGTTTCAAGTTCCAAATCAAGGGTACAGCCGGGTACAGCCGGGTGGCTGTTTGGTGTTTTGCTAGGCATGCGAAATTCATCCATCGGGGACTTGTGATCTCATTGACGACCTCGTGGGGAACTCGGGATCTGGTGGGATGCCCCCGGAATATGGCGAAGCGATGGGTAGCCTCTGGTAATAGCTGACATAGCGAACTGGAAAATCACCATTTTTAATGGGAAAATCACCATTTTTAATGGGAAAATCACCATGTTATAGCTGGGAAAATCACCATTTTTAATGGGAAAATCACCATGTTATAGCTGGGAAAATTCATGAACATTCATGATTTCGACTGGGCCGTTTTCAATAGCGAACTGTTAGTTTACCAGAGGGTACACTGAAATTCAGTGGTAGTTGGCCCGTTGCACAGCTGCACGACTTTCCAAGGCAGTTCCAGTGAGCATTGCTGGCTACGTGTTGCTGCCATGTTTTGTTGGCATCGCACATGGCCACACTTTCGCCGTAAGAGGCCCTGAGTTCAATTCTCACAATGCCAGATTCAAATTAGCTCACTGTTTGATTGATTCTCATTCCACCATATTCCACCATATTCCACCTTTGTTGCTAACCTGTTGCAAGTCGAAATTCCAGTAGCGTTCGCTTCCCCTCGTGCCATAGTTGATCATAGTTGCATCCCAACGATGGAACTTGATCAATCTTGATCACAGGCCACAGAGATCTTCTTCAACTATTCCAGTGCAGTGACTTCAGTGGTCACTGGCATCACACCCGAACGCTCCGCGGCGATGAGTGCCTTGGAATTGAAAAACGGCGAAGGTTGTTTTGTTGACACTTGGGATGGTGGAAAAATTCCAGCCGGGAAATTCTGGGAAGTTATTTAAGGGATATATAATATATATATATAGATGGGATTATATATATATATATATCGTATATATATATATACGGGAGATATATGGGATAGATTTGGGGAATTTTGGTGAAATCCCCTCTGAGAGCTGGGTCCCCTGGAGGCTCACATTTTGTAGACAGCCTGGGTTATAGCTGGGGTTATAGGATTTCATTTTGTAGATAGGAATACCCCAGCGGCTTCATTTTAAGCCCACAAAGTGGGGGCCACTGGGGGGCAGGGGGTAATTTACAGGGGTATTTTGGGGATATATATGGGATATGGTTTGGGATATATTTGGGGTATATATGGTTTGGGATGGGCTTCACTTTTTTCATGGGATAGCTGATAGCCAAATGATGTCAACCCAATAAAGCTTCGAACCTTGTTCCTGGCGAGAGATCCAGGTAGTTAGGAGATACTGCCACTTGGAGTCTTGCTGCACAAGGGGAAGGACTTGCTTTACCTTAGGGGACCTTGGCCGTGATGCTTCATTCATGGCAGTGGTGGAGATTCCTCGCGATCAACATCCTTCGATTCCCTGAGACATCTCATTCCCAATACCAATAGCGTGTTGATATTAGCCGATTGATGCAGATTGATGCAGATTGATTCATTGGAGAGAGGTCCAATGGAGTCCAATATGCAGCAACTGCGAAGTCATGCGAAGTCTCACTCTCCGCAGTTGCCAAGGTGGAATGGTGTTCTTGACTGGCTTTGGCTTTCCCATTGTGTCACGCCTGAAGCTCAGAAAGCTGAAGAAAACAATCATCAGGGGGTGATCGAACGAAAAACAAATTTAGTATCAATACCTCACATGATCTCTTTCTTGTATTCGATGCAGTAGAAACATGTAGGAATATGAAATATGTCGAAACCTTGACAGACCTGGGAATTCCGAGTTCTTCCGCGCTGCTCGAGGTACAGCTCCCTTTACTCCGCCAGCGCTTGCGAAGCATGTGGCCCGAAGCCCAACGCCGTGGCCGCCGTGGCCGATACGGTTGATGCATGGTCGATGCTAAGGTGCTTCATATTGGCGGACAAAGTTGTCGCATTGAGGCCCAGTGCCAAGTCATTCAGGTTGAGTCCTTTTTTTAAATAGTGGTTGGAGTAAATCACCATCACGATATATCACGATCATCACAGATTGCCAGATTGCAGTTGAGGAAATTGTGTTTGGATGCTAAAATGGCATCTTTTGGCAGCATGCCAGGAGTCAACGCCAACATCGCTGAGTTGTTTTCTCATTCGGTGGGGGACACTCAGCTATCAGCTGAAGATGCTTTCGCATGTCTACGACATTTATCCATGCCATGGTCAAAACAATGGTTACTTGACCATATGGTTGGGGGACATGGTATGGACAATATATGGATAATTGATATGTTGGGTAGATACAATAAAATCCAATCCCATATGATGGTCAATACAATCCCATATATGGATAATACAATCCCATAGATTTCACGACATTTTTCCCCACCAATTCGGTTAAGGGGGATGGTCATAACCAGTCCGGATAACCATGGCCTTTTCCCAAACGCAAAGCCGAGGCATCCGCCCACGGCATCTGGGAAGAGCCGTGTACAGCAGGGAGCCCAGGGAGTCTGAAATGACATAGAAAAACACATTTCAACTGATGGAGTCATAGCTTTCAAAGGGTGAAAGCAGTGAAAGCGGACTGCTGAAACAGCCTGTATCAACTGCTTTCAGCCTATATATCAGCCTCTATCAGCCTATAAATCCCCCTGTTTTGCCATGTTTTTTTTGCCACCTGGCTGCCACCCACGTATTCGCCTCAGCCAGGCTGTGGATGCTGGGCTGGGGGTTTGCCTTGGTCACGCCGTGAGGGCACCTAGGGCACCATTTCCTGGGATTCTTCACACTTTTTTCGGCATCTTCAGGGGTCTAAGTATGGGGTTACTATATGTTACGTAATAATGATTGTAAGGGCTTAGAAAGTTTCCAAGGTTGTAATTAATGTTAATTAATATGTTATAGTTTCCACTATACATACTATACTGATTGATTACTGATTGTAAGGGGTTACCATTATATGTAGTTGGTTGTGATATGTTGTGATCATTCCACATTGTAGTTGGTTGTTTCCAATATGTTGGGGATGCTCACAACCAACCAGTATGGTGGAATGACGGTGGTTTTGAGCACTGCTCCATTCTGTGTTTCAACAGGATCCCACAATGTAGTTCTCGTTAGTTCTCGTTAGCAGCACATCTCAGAACACATTTTTTTTTGGCATCACAGCTGTGCTGTTCAACAAATTTCTAATCATAAGCAATGCTGTCGATCATTGCTTTGCCAAGGGGGGTCTTCTTCTCCCACGCCTTTGCAGTGACTCAGGCCTCATGCCATATGCTTTGAAGTCAAAAAGCTCGGATTCCACAACTGTGGAACTTAGAACGACTAAACCCGACTCGGAAGTCACTGAACTGTCTATGTGGTCTACCTTTTGTATCCTTTCAAAAAAAAGATTGAGCTCATCCAACATCCAACATTCTGATCAGCCAGGTGTCTCCCAGCAGTGGAAGCTGGCACGGTGGAGCTCTGTTGGATATCGGTGGACGGGGCTTTCATCCCGAGATCTTCCGGCAAGAGGTGGTGATCCGTTTGGCCCTGCAGAATGGGACCATCCAGGACTACCCGGCAGTTCAACTGCCATGGATGCTGCTGGAATATGCACACCTACATAAAGACCCCAAAAAATATGCCCCAGTTTTGTAGGTGTGCATATTCCAGCACTATGGTTCGCATCTGGGCGGACTGGGATGGTTTTCTCGAATATTTGAGACACTCTAGCGACTCTAGTGACTTCACTTTCTATTGGGATGGTTTGAGACCCAGAAGTGACTTTCTTGCGTCTGAATGGCACCGAAGCATTCGGAATGTCCAGTCGATTTCCCCAGACTCGGCTGCGAAGGACTTGCCATGTCCTTTGGTACCCACGTCATCTCTTCAAAGTCGACGGTTGCAATGTCAGGCGGCATCCAAGGGCAGATCCTCATAGATATGTCAAATACCACCGCTTATTGAATGGAAAAAAAGGGCCAATACACCAGAGAATTCTGGGGACTTTATGGTATTAGGGGGATGGAATTATAGACATTTCTAGTTTCCAACTCACAAAATGTTTGGCGAAAAAGTTTGCCAGGCACCATCACTCTCTGAGCCTTTACTCGAGTACATCAGGCGCTTTTGGGTGGTGGCTGTGTGATGAAATCCAGACCTGCTGGTACTAAAGGCTCTGAAGGTAGGAATTGCATGGAATTGCTTGCTGTAGGGTTGCAAGTCGCTTTTGAAGTAATGTAAACTATTGGGAAACATACGTGTATGTATATATATATATACATACACACCATATATGTATGTATATATATATATATAGATCATATATATTATAGATATAGTTTCTAAGAAAAAATGCTATCCATAGCTTCGAAAATGCACTTCTTGGGGGTTGCCATTTTTCTAGGATACCTCAAATTGGTTTTATGTCTGTAGCTAGATTTTTTTGGGTCCCTAATTTATACAACATTCATTTTCTAGTAGAAAATCACAGGCCCCAACCTGACCCGGTGAACTCGTACAGGGATTATGTATATATATATATGTATATATACACATGTAACAAGTAACAACACATAAAAACTGGTTCAATTAGTTTCACAACGTCTTCAAAACGACCAGGACTTCGCAAGAGGAGAGCCTGGGTGAGGCACGAAATCTTGTGGGATCTCACTGGTGGCAGATGAGATTCAAGCTGCTGGATGAAAAGTTGTTGTCGCTAATTGGATAGCTAGAAAAGTTGTCAATATTGATGATATGGTAACATGATGTAACATGTAAATAAAATTTGTATGTATATATGTATTTACCATCCATTGGATGGTTAAAAGTTCTTAAAACTGTTGTCGTTGATATCTCATGGCAATTCCTTTCGGTCAGCCCTTACAGCCCGGATCGAAGAAGTTTCAGACATCTACAGAAATCTGGCAGGGTGGGATGAAAGTCTTAAGCCAAGGCAGAAGGTTTACGGATTTCAATTTTATCCATCCCAGATGCTCCATGTATGGAATATTTACCTATATATTTACCCCAAAAATGACCCATATGTAGGTAAATATTCCAGCACCATGGAGCATCTGGGCATGGTGCTGCTTTTTGCCAAGGCTTTAGCACAAAGTTTTCTCAGACATGCAGATTCACGGCGGAACAATCAATCCTGGATGAATCAGCACTCATAGACCAACGTACTTGCTACTCGTACCCTATGATAGCTTTGCTTCAAAAAAAATAGGAAGATAAATTGAAAATCTCTTCCGACATCTTCCGACATTCCCACCAGACCTCTGACTTCATATATTAAATTAGAATCCTGACAATCCGGATAAGTCTGATAAGATTCGTAAGCGAAGAAATCAGAGGTTTTTCTCCAGTTTTCCATCACACCTGCCATTCGCCGCCATGGTGGGCACCTTAAAGCGCCCAGCGTCGTCATCGAGGTCCTCGTCCCTCTGTGGCTTCCCGCGGTCCACGCCGGAGGCCGAGGGCTTGGCCGCGGCGCCCTTGGAGGAACTGCGACGCAGCGTGGCGGCGGAGGTGAAGTGCGGAGCGCTGGCGGATGCGGCGCATGTGGTGCTGCGACACGGGAAATGTGTGGTGGCCTTTGGAGATGGAAAAGGCTCCAAGGAAAGCAACTTCACCTTGAGGACTTGGTGATTCTTATTGGTGTTTTTTTTTTTAAGGGAAGAATTGGAGGTCTGAAATGGTAGACGTATGTAAACGTATCATACTCACTGTACGCTGTCTTGTGTAATTATAGTGTATGTCATAGGATGATATGTTATAGTATTTCAAATATGCTATGGTATGTTATAGTTGCATTTGGATGCATTTGGAAGAATGCGAAGAGTGAAAACTCACAACCTCGAGTTGGCTGCATGTCTTTTTAGGTTTTAGATTGTTTTAGTTGAAGGTTGGTAGGTTTTATCGGTTTTGCTTCCACCAATTCCCATGTCGCGGAGAGGAGCCTATGCAAACTCCATGGCTGTACGAAGCCGCTGGTGGCCTGTGCTTTCCTGACCTTGGTTGACAGTGGCAAAGTGAAGCTCTCAGATCCGGTCTCCAAATACATCCCCTTCTCTGAGGCGCCAGCCCGATGTGGGTTTAGGGTAGCTCCGGAAAGACATCCCACAGGATTTTTGTGACATCCCACTAACCCATAGGATCCATGTATGCTATATATGGTGACATTTACCATCAATATACCCCAAATGTTAGCATATATACCATACATGGATCCTATGGGTAATGGCCATGAAATAAAATTCCACGATGTATCCCGTGACATAAAAAAAATAGTTGAGATTCTTAAGTTGATTTTTCCGGGATGTTTTATCAATAATTTCAATTGATCTAAAAGAAACATCGGAACCAGAAACCATCGGAAACCATTAGGAAACCATGGCTTTGTACTATCTGCTTAAACCCATTTATAACCATTATAGCTATAGTACCACTAGTATACTATTGTGAATTTAGCTACCTATTGCACCCATTGACTGAACAGTGCTTACCATTTTGCTGTGTACATTGAGCTGCAGGTTTCTTTCTGAAGCCTTTTAGGCGCAGATGTGCCCCCTGACGGGCCCCGTCGTTTCCTGTAAAAGGATCAGCTGCCGCCACTGCGTGTTTCTCAGTGGTAGGCGGAGCCTGCAATGGCGACCAGCGAGACCGTTGGCTTTGGTGGCAAAGAGCCACCTCCGCCGTCATGGGACGGTACGGATCCTGCAGTTCAGTTGCTGCTCTACGAGAAGAATGTGAAGCTTTGGATGTACGAGTCAGAGCTAGAAATGAAGAAGAGAGGTGTGAGGTTGCTACGCAATCTTACAGGGGTTGCAAGGTCAGTAGCTGACAACCTGGAGTTTGAAGAGATTGCCTGCGAGAAAGGGGTAGAGAACCTGTTATCTACCCTCAAAGCCCATTTTGCCCCGCACTTGGAGCTTAGCTTGCCAAGAGCTTTTGAACGTGCCGTATACGGTGCACCGAGGGGAAGCAAAGAAACAATTCAAGAGTACCTCATCCGAGTGGAACGTGCCTTTTACCTTTTGACAAAAGAAGGGCTTCAACTGGATGAGACTGCGCGGGGATATGTGGCATATCGTCAGGCGTCACTCACTGAGGCGCAAGATCTGAAATTCACGACATGGAGCAAAGGCCAGTTTGATTGGAAGACCGTAGTGGCAAGCTTGAGAAGGTTGGACACTGTGATCCCAGTCAAGTCGGCTGGTGTTTTCCTGCAAGATGTTCCTGAGGATGATGAATCAGCGGACGTCACTCTCACCGAGACCTTCGCCCAGGATTCCGAGAATCTTGATGACGAGGAGATGTACATCCTGGTGGAAGAGGCGACCTTGACAAGATTTACGAGGAAAGCGAGGCGCAGATGGCGCTGGCGACATATCAAGAGGTGAGAAAGGCCATCACCATGCAACAGAAGAACAGGCAATACTTTGGTGGCGGCAAAGGACGGGGTCCGCAGGGGAAATCCAGCGGAAAGCTTGCTGGGAAGTTCGCTGGGCGTCGCAAGATTCACATAGAAGAGCTCAAGCTGAGAACAAAGTGTGGAAGGTGCGGGCTCATAGGCCATTGGGCTCGTGAGTGCACCAATCCGCCAGATCGAGTTGGTCTTCAGCGTGGATCCAATTCGACGTCTATGGCAAGTTCGAAAGCTGGCAGCAGTTCGCAGAGCCAGCAGAGTTGGTATGTGGCCATGGGCGAATCTTCCGGCAGCTTGCAGTGTGTTAGTAGTTGTTTTGGGTTTTCGTGTAGGGGTATGACACGAAAAGAAGATTTGGTTTCTTCTGATAGCAGTTTTGCAAATGATCAGGAGATTGATGTGGGACATGAAGTTAAACTGAGTAGTCCCTTAGAGATGACGGGTGAGCCAATAGGGCTTAGTCAATGTTTTGAGCCACAAGACATTTTGTCGAGCGGTGCAACTTTCTTCATCGGGCTGATGACAAACCCAGCCTATGCCGTTGTTGACACGGCGGCGCAAGACGGCCTGATCGGCCATCAAGCTTTGGAGCGGCTAAAAGTTCAGCTTGCAGATTTGGGCTTGCAGGTTTCATGGACAGGTAGAAAGGCAAAGGCGCATGGAGTTGGAGGTGCTGCAAAGGTGATTGGTATAGTAGCAATTCCACTGGGCATTGGAGGGAACACAGGCATATTAGAAGCCACGGTGGTTGAAGGTGAAGTACCACTTCTTTTACCTATTCGCATGTTGAGACAGCTTGGAGCGGTGATTGATCTGCCTGCACTTTGCATTCATTTTTCGCATTTTCAGCGAACACTGCCTTTGAATGTTTTGCCAAGTGGGCATGTGGCCATAGAGATAGTCGATTTTGGTGAGAAGGGTTTTCATTTGGAGTCATGCGGAGAGATGCCATACCAGGAGAGCGACTTCCGAAATGCTCTTGGTTCAATTTCCCAGTCAAATGAGGTGATGCTTTCGCATTTTCAACCCTCTTCAAGTCTTGCCCATGGCGTTGAATACGCTTGCTGCGCTGCGTCAGCGCCTTCAGCGGCCTTTAGCCGTGCCTGCAGCGGCGGAAGACCATGGGCGAGCACCAAATTCGAAACGAGCAGTCAAGCACTGGAGGCAAATGCTGGACAAAGTCATTTCAGTCCAGCGTCTTCTTGGATTGGAGGAATCGGTGCACTCATGGCTGCCAGTGACCAGCGAGGTGACAGCTTCCTCCACATGGTCCTCGGAGCAACTCGCCGCGCACATCGCACATGCAGAGAGGCTGCCACCGCTCAAGACCAAGGTGGCAGCGGTGAAGTCTGCGGACGAGTGCGAGCACAAAGCAGAGAGGCTTATGAGGGGCTCGAACCAGTGGGCGGCATGGGTGACATGCATGGATTGTCACTCCCGCTGGGCACTCCCAATGTCCTCAAAGAAGCCGGCAAAGAAGAAGAAGGAGGCAGCGAGTTCAGCCGAGAAGGAGAAGGGTGTTCAGAGCGAGGAGGCCACAACAATAGCAGCAGCGCTGAAGAGGGAATGTCTGGTGCTTCGCAAGAGCGAGGCTTCACAGGCAATTCAGTTGTCCGAGCAGAGAACCTTGATGGGTCAGTGGACCGAGGAGCTGCAGCAGAAGGTGGCAGTGGATCAAGAGATGATGTTAGCAGAACAGAGAAAGCATCGAGTGGAGATGGATCAACTGAGGGAGGCATTGGAGGTCAGAGACATCATGATGTCAGAGTTTGCATGCATGGCGATGGGCCAGGAGTATCAAGAGCACAAAGGATACCACGATGCGGAGATGCATGCATACGCCCATCGGCGTTGGGAAGAGCAGAAGGAAATGGCGCAGCTGGAAGCCCTGCAGAGAGAGATTGCGAGGGCAAACAGCAGTTCAGCCTCGAGAGCGGATCCCAGCGACGAGGAGTGGGATGCAGTCATGCACCAGAGGTCAGGCAGGAGCGAGTCACAGAGAACCCGCGTGAAGAATGCTGCCACCAGCAAGAACAGGACCCATTCCAAGTCGAAGAGACATGGGTTCGATTGAGGCAGCATGGAGGAGTTGCAGAGCGTTTGAGAGCCTTGCAGAACACGGGTTTCTTTGAAGCGAAGGAGGTGTTTGTAGAGTTTGAAGATGGCATGTGCAGCACTTCCATAGAAGAGTTGACAGAAGAGGATGCTGAATGCTTGGTGAAGATTAACATGAACAACAAATTGAGGTTTGAGGATGAGCTGGAAGAGGTGGAAGAAACAGCTTTACCGAAGAAGGTGAAGACGCAATTGCGAGCGGCAGAAAAGTCTCGCCAGGAAAGTTTGGAGGAGAAGAGCTTTCAAGTTGATGTGAGTGAGGTGTTCAGCAAGCCTAGGTTGACAGCAGAGGCAGAAAGACAGCACTTGAGAGCTGGAGGTGCCTATGACATACTGACCGGGTACGACCTCCGAAAGAAGAAGGATCTTCAAAGAATGAGAAAAGCGCTGGCTGCAGAGGAGCCAGAACTTGTGGCTTGCAGTCCGCCGTGCGGTCCTTTTAGTCCACTTCAGAGGTTGAATTTTCCCAAGATGAGTTTTGCAAAGGTGATGAGCGTTGTTGGAGAAGGCCTACAACATGTACGTACGTCAGCTCAGGTTTGCCGACGTCAGTACGAACAAGGTCGTCTCTTCTTGTTCGAGCATCCTCGGCCTTCTAAGGCTTGGGAAGAAAAGGAGTTGGAGGCTCTGAAGAGACTTCCTGGTGTTCATGTTTGCAATTTCAACATGTGCAGGTACGGCATGAGGGTTCACAAGGAATTGAACAAGAAGGCCACCACTATGATCACAAACTCGCCAGAGATAGCAGCACAACTTCAGCTTGTTTGTGAGGGAGGCCATGTTCATGAGACCCTCATGGGAGGTCGCGCGGCAAAAGCGGCCGAGTATCCTCCGGCACTGTGTCAGGCCATCATTTGTGGCCTGCGCAAGCATTTGAGGAGAAAGAGTCTTCAAGCAAAACCCTCTGAGGAGTTCATTTCTGTTTTGGCAGCAGAAGGTGCAGAAGAAGAGCAAGAGAGTTTGGGCGGTGCATCTGAGGAGGATCAGGATGAGGAGGAGGAAGAAGTTGCGAGAGTAGAAGAAGCAAGCTCAAGGCAGGTTGAGGTTTCAGTTTCAGCAGAAGATCGAGTGAAAATCAGAAAGATGCATGTGAATCTAGGCCATCCAAACAAAGCAAGTTTCTTGAGGTTTTTGAGAGCCGGAAGAGTTCGGCAGGAGATTTTGCAGTGGGTGGCAAAGGAATTCACTTGCGGAACCTGCCAGAGCCAGGCAATGCCAAAAGCACCACGTCCAGCGGTGGTTCCTCGTTGCTATGCGCCGGGAGTGGCGCTTGGGCTTGATGTCTTCTATGTGCCCGATGAACGAAACCATCGGACCCTTCCTGTGCTGAATTTGGTGGATTTGGGTACCAACTATCAGATGGTAGAGGTGTTGGATTCCAAAGAGCCTATGCATATTTGGCACACAGTGTGGAAAACCTGGGCTCGCACTTTTGGTCTTCCTCAGTTCATCACTGTGGATGAAGGGAGAGAATTCAGAGGAGGTCTGGCTCGTATCTGTGCTGATGCGGGTGTCATCATTTTCCGAGCAGCGGCTAGGGCTCCTTGGCAACAAGGAAAGGTTGAGAGACATGGAGGTCTGATGAAGGCCATGTTGGAAAAGGGCAGAGAGGAGCTGCCCCCAACTTCGAGAGAGGAGTTGGTCAATTTGCTGCACGCATGTGAAGCAGCGAAGAACCGGTATTCAAACAGATCCGGTTTCAGCCCAACTCAGAGACAGATTGGGCATTGGCCAAGGATGCCTAGCAGTTTGCTTAGTGATGAAGCTCTTGATCCTGCGTTGCAGTCACAGGGCCAGACTGATGAGTTTGAACGTATGATGGAAATGAGGAGAGTGGCACAGGAGGCATTTATGAAGTTGTCTTCGAGGGAGGCAGCTGCCAAAGCCTTAAAAGCAAGGCCCAGAGTGCAACAGACATACAAAGCAGGAGATTTGGTGTACGTTTTTCGTGCACTGCGGCGTCAAAAGGCTTTGCGACATGGAGCAGCAGCAGCCCAACCAAGAGCACAAAGAGCGAAATGGGTTGGGCCAGGTCATGTGCTGGCTACTGAAGGCTCAGTGGTTTGGATCAACATGTTGGGTGAACTGTGGCGTGCGGCAACAGAACAGGTACGCCATGCAACTTCAGACGAGCGTCTTGGAGTTGAAATCATTTCTGAGGAATGTGAGGAGATGCAAGAGAGGCTTAAAAGAAGTTCACACAGAGCTGGCTATCGGGACATCACAAGTGAGCCGTGGCCAGAGGTAGCGGAGGCCATTGAGGATCAGGCAGATGAGGTGCAAGCGGAAGGTGAGGTTCGAGGCAGGCCAAGACCTCGATTGGAGGATGGAGACTCACCAGAGGCAGAAGATGGAGAAGGGGCTGAAGCACAGCATAGGTTGAATGAGGAAGAAGCAGCTTCTGAAGGAACCGCAGTTCCACGGCAAGGTTCACATCAGACTGTCTTGGAGCCTGAAGGAGAAGTTCCCGCTGCGTCAACACCAGCAGTGGGAGGAGACATAGTAGCAGCACCAGAGTTCCCGAGTGAGATGCCAGTGCTTACAGATGAGATGGCACGTCAGATGGTAGAATCAGAGGCAGCAGTGAGGAGATTAGACGGTCTTCCAGAAGAGTCCTTTGATGCCATTCGAGACAAGGTTTTGCCAAGATGGAGGAGAAATTTGCAACAGCCATATTTTTGCGAGTTTGAAGTTTTCTTTCAGGGTGAAGAAGGGTCAGAGGAGAAAGAAGAGGAGCGTCCGAAGAAAGATTACTGGGTTTTCGATGTGCATCGAGAGGTGGTGCAACGTCATCATGTAGCATGGAGAAAGCAGCTCTTCAATCCAGCTCATGCTTCTGGATGTCCAGTGCCATTGCGAGCGTTGAAGAAGGCAAGGAGAACAAAGTGGATGGACAGTGCAGGGAAGCCAAAGCAGATGGATGATGAGTGGTCTTTGTTTACGGAAAAGGAAGAGAGAATTTCTTGGTGGCGAGGAATTACCGAGTTTTCGGTGGATGCTCATTTTCTAGCTGACTCGACTCAGAAGGCAGCACCAAAGAAAAAGCGAGGTGAAGGCGAGGTGTTTCCACATGAAATACCAGCTGAAGAGTGGCCAGAATGGAAGGTTCAAGATGCAGAAGAGTTCAAAAAGATTGTTGACAGTGGAGCGCTCAGGATTTTGAGCGTGGAGGAGTCAAAGCAGGTTTGGGCACGTTTGGAGGCAGAAGGAAAGACAGATCGAGTGATCCCAAGCAGAATGGTTAGAAGATACAAGCCTGGTGAGGGCCCAGGCGCACCTCGAGTGAAGAAGAGCCGTTTTTGCATTCGAGGAGACAAGGATCCAGACATTTTGTCGCTTTCTCGTTTTGCCCCGACAGTGACGACCTCCAACTTGCAGGTCATCTTCCAGGTTGCGGCCAACAGGAGATTCAGAGGATTGGTAGGAGATCTCAAATCGGCTTTTACCCAAAGCCGCCCTCTGCAGCGAAGTGGAGGCCCATTGTATTGCAGGTCATTTCATGGGAGCATGCCGGGCCTACAGGAAGGCCAACTTGCTGAAATCATTTTGGGATGCTATGGATTGGTCGACGCACCACTCAATTGGCGTCTGACATTGACTGACTTCATCCAAGCAGAGCTTGGATACAAACAGTCGAGCCTGGACCCATGCACCTATCACCTTTTTGACAAGGACGGAGAGGATGGAGAAGAGGAGCTACAAGGGGTAATCTCAGTGGAGGTAGATGATTTACTCATGTTTGGTGGTGAAAAGCATGAAAAGAAGATTCAACAACTTCAGGAGAGATTTACCTTTGGCAAAATGAGGGAGATTGATGCACAGGGCGTTGATTTCAACGGAAGGAGGCTGAGAAAGGTCGGCAGTGACTTTTTGATTGACATGCAAGCGTTTGTCGAAGAACGTTTACACATGGTGGAGCTGACACCAGAGCGAAAGAAGCAAAAGAAAGATGAAGTGACAGAAGCGTTGGGGGGTTATCTCTGACGCTTCATGGGCAAATGCGAAGAATGGAAAGACGCAGGCTGGACATATGTTGATAGCCTTCGACTGCGCCCTTCTTGATGGACAGTCTGCAGCGCTTGGTGCACGTTTGAATAACCGTAAAGAGTACGGTTACAACAAGAGGTAAGCCAGTACAGGTTTCAGTCAAAAACATTTTCTTGGGAGCTGTGAATTTAGCTACCTATTGCACCCATTGACTGAACAGTGCTTACCATTTTGCTGTGTACATTGAGCTGCAGGTTTCTTTCTGAAGCCTTTTAGGCGCAGATGTGCCCCCTGACGGGCCCCGTCGTTTCCTGTAAAAGGATCAGCTGCCGCCACTGCGTGTTTCTCAACTATATAGTTATCATTGGTAATCTAATGGTTTATGATACTTAGACCCGAAAACATAGGTCTTTTTTTAACCACGGAATCGCGCAGGTCAAGGCCACTAAGGCCAAGAAGCCAAAGGCTGTGGAGACGGTACCAACTCTGCGGAATTTGTTGACCATGACGGCGGGACTTCAGTATCAGGAACCATGGGGGACCCATGGGGGGACCCATGGGGGACCGGGGGGCCTTATGTTTGTTGGTTTATGTTGGTGTATAAACTAGAAAAGTAGCCATAGTTATAAGATGTTATAAGTATCATCAGCCATATTGGAGTTGTGAGCCGACTTGGCTATCTAGGCACTACTTTGTAAGCAGTCCATGTAGCATTCATGCGTTCATTTAGACGATTCAGGTACCTAAAATGATCTCCCCACATTTTGGGCGATATTCCCTGACAGTTTTAGACCTTAGGCCTCTGATTAAACCTTGGTGAACTAGCAATAGAACCGGTTGGATTTTACCCTCTGGTAAACTGTCACATAACTATGGAAAGGTCCACCATTTTATAGCTGGGAAAACTCACTATTTCGACTGGGCCATTTTCAATACTGTAGCTATGTTTGTTTACCAGAGGGTAAATCCCATTAAATCCCATTAAATCCCATTTCAATCCTGGTTCAATCCCATTAAATCCCATTAAATCCAGAGAGTAAGTGGTGTTTCTTGATAATTGTAGAATTGGAAGCTGCGCCTTTGTGCAGAGTTGTGTCCTGTTCAAGGACTGCCCTGCCTATCGTGGTGCAATGAAGCAAATTCGCCAGGGCAAAATTCGCACACTGGCGGCCATGTGTGAAGCACTGGCAGAACAACCACTGCAAAATGAACCAGGCTGGAACACCCTATGGTAACCATAGCTATGGAAAAACACCATCTTTAGTAGGTAAATCAACGAACTAAATGGGCCATGTTCAATAGGGAACTGTGGTGAAACTTCCCGTGGAAATCTTCTGATTTCGCTTCAGATCTTCGAATCCGACCATGACTGTCATGGCAGAATCATTTTCGGTTTGCAAAGACAACCAGTAGCTGGCTTCGTTGATAGTTCAAGAGCCTGAATGTATTATAATGTATATTATAATTTATTGGGGTCATGCCCATTGTTGAATGTTTTTTTTTGATGTCCACATGTTTCTGTCTGTTTTCAGGTTCTTGCTACACCTACAGCTTCTGTACGGACTTTCTGGGACGAGTCTGCGAGAAGGTCAGTGGGAAATCCCTGGAGGCTTTCATGAAAAAAGCCTTGCTGGATCCCTTGGGCATGCGCGACACACACTTCGTGGTGCCAGTAGCTTGCACGCTTGCACGGTCCAAGAGTTCTCGCCACAACTGAAGTATTTCAAGGGACTATAAACAGATTATAGGAGTATATATATATATATATGCGTATATAGTGTATATATGTAGGCCATTATATAGGCCATTATATAGGCCAACATAGGCCCAATAGTTGGCGTGTACACTGCAATGTTTGTTTGTTTATGAAACTCACAAGAGAGGCATTTTTTTGTGTGAACAGATTTGGAAGAGCCATGAAGCGCCCAAGGCTAAGAAGAGGTCTAGACAAGCAACTCTGTACGACTGCCAGCGAGTTGCCGGGAACTATGTCTGCAAGGCACGCTGAAGCCGTGCAGCATCGTGCAGCATCGTGCAGCATCGTGCAGCATCGCGCAGCATCGTGCAGCATCGTGCAGCATCGTGCAGCATCGTGCAGCAATGCCTTTCGGTGTTGCAGGGATTAGCTTTTTTTCGTTGCGAGCTCACATTGATTCACATTGATTCACATTGCCCTCTTAAGATCTCTTAAGATGCTTCTTTTTGATCTTTTGGTTCCATTGTTTTGGTTCCATTGTTTCAATGCATACCATGGAATCATCAGCAGGTGTGGCAACATGCTGAAAGAGCTGATGGAATCATGAGCGGCGGTGGTGGCATTCTCAGCTACCATGCCACTTGCCCAGTTTTGGATCCAGTCATCAACTTAATGGCCCGAAAAATGCCATAAAATGCTGGGATGTTGTGCATGTTTTCGGGATGTTTTTATGTCGCATCCAAGATGTTGAGGAACGTTGTTCTTGTGCTGACATCCAATTTATTAACTGTGTACTGTATGTGAATTCAACCAATTGTATCCAATTGTGGTGACTTATGGCGACTTTTAAGAAGTGCGTTTATGCAAGCTGAAGCAATTCGGATCCTCCACCAGCGACGGTGCTGTGAGGATCCGGGAATGTGGAGCACAGTGGAGGACTATGTAAAGTTCTGCCAGATGTTGCTCACAGGTTACTGAGGGAAGTGCTGGTTTCCGACTTCTATATGTCATAGCTATGTTATAGCCTATATAGTTCATAGATGTTCATAGATGTTCAAAGATGTTCATAGATGTTCATAGATGTTCATAACTCCAGTTCAACTGAGAAGGTCCAGACTTTGAGCCTTTGCTGTTTCAAACACATTCACGTGGATCACGTGGTCTTTGACATTCTTTTACACTTGCCTAAGCATTGCTTGTGGTGCAGGGCGATCAGCAACGGGCAAACAAATCCTTCGACCAAAGACGTTGCAAAGCCTTTGGCAAGACAGCTTAGTCGAGTACGGCCGGAAGGACATTGGTTGAACATGTCATTGGCATCTGCAGCATCATGCCAGATGCCCAGGCCACTGGAAGCATGGGAAAACCGTAGCTATGGCAACGGTGGCAGACATGCCGTCCGTTCAGGATCCAAGGTGTTTGTTTTATCAAGAAACTCTGTGGAAGATATGGGTACTGGATCATCAGCTGTTGTTCAGTTTCAATGACATATTTCAAAAATGTTTCGAGTTTTGCAGTGTGGATGAGGTCGAGTGTTGAAACTGTCTATGGACAGTTCAAGCCCCCCAGCGAAAAGTGCTTTCACCCGTTGAATAACATTGGATGAGGTAACATTGGGTCAAAGTAGAGGCCTTGCAACAAATCCAGGGAGGACTGGCTTGACAGCAGAGTCAACTTCCAAATTCGAAGATCAAGAATCCTGAGTCGAACGGAGAATTTGAGAGACGAGAGCCAAGAAGCGTGAATCGAAAGAAGAAAGAATTCAATCGCAAAACCAAGAATCCAAAATCAAAATCCAAAAGAATGAGTAGGAAATTGAACGAGAGACTGGAAAAGTTAAAGGGAGTGAAAGAATGAATGAGCAAGTGAAAGAAAGAGCGAAAGAACGAAAGAAAGAAAGAATGAAAGAGTGAATGCGTGAATGAGTGAATGAGTGAATGAATGAAGGAGTGAATGCGTGAATGAGGGAGTGAGTGAGTGAGTGAGTGAGTGAGTGATCTACACAGTGATAATGAACTGTAGTGGTTGAGGCAGTAAGACGTGACATACTGCAAAGTATTCTGGCCGCTGTAAAAATTGTGGCGGTCCATATGGCAAGGCAAGCTCAGCATGTCCGATTTTTCTTCTCACACCTACTTGGCATACCACGTTTCTTTGACGCACTACTTCACTTATTAGATTGTTACCCTGTATACAAAGCTTCCTTTGTAGCAGTACCCTGTAGCAAGAAGTGACCCCTGTGTGACCAGCCACTTCTCGTTTTTGTGCAGGACGGTATTGCTTTGCACTTGCAAAACACCACTCTTCACTTCAAAGCACTACCCAATTCTACAAAGCACGGTATCTTGTTACAACGTGCCACTCCTGTTGTGTCGTCCAAAGTACTTCGTCCAGTGAGAAATGCTGCCTTCTGCTACAAGGCACCTCTATGATCTGCTCTGCGATTCAAAAAGGTATTTGCAGACTACAAGGTCTGTATAATAGTTCATTTTTTTCAAAGGGAGTTCTCTGTACAATAAAGGCCTGCTCTGTGACACATAGTTTTCATTTTCTATCCGATTTACAAACTGCGACTCAGTGGAAACTGCAGAAACCCAATTGGGCTCAATCAAACGTTGAGAATCCGGAAACGACCAATCCGAAATCAGAACTCGAAACATCTCGAAACTGGAAAATTGACAATCGATGAAATCCAGGAGTTTTTGTTGGTGTTGCAAGCAGGCCACAACGAAGTCAGTATAGATGCTGCTGTGGTGAATCGAATCCAAGTTTTATCACCCGGCAGTTCATAAATTGTGATGGTTTAGTGGTTTCAACATGTTTCAACCAGAAAAAAGGAGGTTTCCTAAAACGGGGCTTCCCTCAGTTCTCAATAAACCAACCCCAGATGCGAACCATTTTACCTACATTTCCCCCAAAATGACCCAGTTTTGTAGGTAAATATTCCATACATGGAGCATTTGGGAACAATTTTGGGATCCCCCATTTCAGGAAACCCAGAATTCCGGCTGCAGGATGGTCGCCTGCCAGGATGGCATGATGCATCCGGGAGAAGCCCTGGAGGATGGAAACAAAATGGGCCGTGTTGGGTTTTTTTGGCCCCATGTTTGACCAAGAAAAACTAGATAAAATTAGTATAGAAAGGTGATAAAATCACAAGGCTGCGGAGAATCGCCAGTTGGCTAAGATGGGATGATGATGGGATGCAACCAACAAATTTCAGGAACATTTGTTGGCATTTAAGAAAAAATTGACTGGTCGTCAGACGGATTTGTGAAAGTTTTGCACCAGGAGTTTGGGACTACACCGGTTGGTCGCTGCTGAACACCCATTTGACCTTCGAGGAGAGATGTCGATTTTCCTGGTTGATAAACGTGGGACATGAAGTGCAATGTTGGACCTCACGTTGACAGATCCCACGTTTTTTTCTCATGTTTTTGGTCATGATGATCACCTGTCAGGAGCCACCCAAAGCTGGTGTTATCCGTGAAGGTCAGACGATGTGGATGGGAGGAGGAGGTGGTACCTATTGGGTGGTGGATCGCGTTCACAGCACCGTGGCAGTCTCCTTTTCTCAAAGTTTTGGTGGAAGAGGGCATTCCACTGATGCAGCCAAGGACGAGAACTCTGGGGCTGCGGTTTGACTGGGGAGTGGCTTATGCCACGGAAAAGCATAGAAAAGCAAAAAAGACAGTTTCAAGAAGCATGTTTGGATTGAACGATTTTTTCAAGGTGAAGATGCATGAGAAATTCATTTTCCCTGAACAATCATCGGACACCAACTGATGTTATGAAAGAGATTGAAAAAGCTTGTAGTCCCACTGAACTGGGCGCTACAAACTTATTTGCTTTTCTTTGGGGGGATTTTCTTCGATGTTAAAGGGCCAGATCCTGATCTGATCAATCCCTTCAGCATTTTTCTCTGATAGCGTCGAGTCTACTACTTAGATGATCTTAGATGTGTTCAATCCAGCAGCACATCGCATTTTTATGCATTTTCCCTTTGGGCAAACCGGTAAAGATTGCACTTTTTTTCATTGTCGGCATTCCAGGACGCTTCCGTTTTCACTGAAGCCGCTGTGGAGGAAGGGGAAGGGCAGCAGCCTGGGCAGCCACCCAAGCGGCGACGGATGAAGTGATTTTGATCCAGGTTGTCTCTGCGCTTTCAGGTCGTTCCAGGTTGCTACATCTCTGCGCAGGGGTCGGGATGGCTGATGGCACCTCTGCTTGTTCCTGCAGATTTTTGATGTGACCTGCAGTGACCTGGATAGGGAAATATAGGGACTCATGGACGGTAGCTCCGAGCAACAGGGACAGGTCTTTGTGAAAGATCCGAAAGTTGAAAGGCCAAAAAGATCCAAAAAGTGGTTCCACGAGTCAACTTAAAATCCAAGAGATGGTGTTTTTGTCTCAGGCCTGTCCAGTTTGCTAATTCATTTCGATATACATCTAAGTATGCTGTTGTTAGAAGCCAAGATCGTTTCGCGATTGGAGCAAACGGCGGCAAAGAACGAGTTCCATGTCATGCGGTTGCGGCATACATAGATAGGTTCAGGTAAGACAACCTACTCTTTGCAAATCCTTCCATGTGGCAACGTCGATTGTTGCATCAACTGTCGTTGCGGTTGATCCACTGAACATCTTTGAACATGTAGAGCAGTTCTCATAATTATTCTTCAACATTCTTCAACATTTAAATGGAATTGGCATAGTACTTGGTATAGTTCGCTTAAATGTTTCCAGTTTGGGATGTTTTAATCTTCGGATTCTTTCAGAACAGGGCTATAGATGGCTATAGTTCATTAAATCACTATAAATCCCATTAAATCACGGGGAATTCTGGTTTTTTCATCAGATTTTTCCATCCCATTCCGCCCATCAGCTGGCAACGGATCGCCAGATCGTGGGTCACGTCACGGTGCGGCTGAACAGCATCGAGTCATCCTGCGGTTTGGAAGGCGCCTGGGGATTGAATATGATTGAAAATCATATTGAATCAAGAAAAATCCCACATTTATTGGATTTTTTTTGTTTCCGGGATTGATATCATTGATTGTTTGTTGAATTTACTGGGCTTTAATCAACAAATTATTCCCAACACGAGGATTTTTTTGGCGCATGGAGAGGTTGAGCCCCAATTTGCGGCGAGTGAAAGCAACAGAACTCGCGAGGGAATTTAAGCGAGGAGAATGGGAATCATAAACATGATGTGGGGTAGCGGAAGTTAGGCAAAAGATATTTAGGTTTGTCTCAAGGGGATAGCTCATCTTATTAAAGTGATGATTGACTGATTAACTATACGTAGGCTTATGGGGTACCCAATTTCAAGACGTACCCACATTGACATCATCAATGAAATTCGGATTCATGTATGAACTCCATTTCGAAATCAAGCGCCATGTGAATCGGCACATGCTTTTTGGGGGTATCACCCACGAGCATTGAACCCAACTCAACGGGAAGGTCTGACATCGACTGAATCTTTGCGATGTTACACACCAGTAATTTGCAAAGATTTGGGGAATTCATCTGAAACAAGCATATATCAAGCATATAAACAGCCATCATCATGTTGTTGGTTTTTGCAGTGACACTGTGACGCCTGAACCATGCCAGGAGAAGACGTGCCGGGTGATTCCGGCTTGTTTGGTGGAAGCAACATAGATCCAAGTTGCTGTTCCATTATGTTCCATTGAGATTGACCAAAATGCGGATTTGGCAATGATTTGGCATAGTTTTTGAACGAAAATGCAACTATTTGTTTAGACTTGAAGACATGCTGCTCAATTAACAGCAATGATTCGTCCTTTAGATTCTTCTTGAACGATACAGAGTCCGTATCAATAAATAACACAAACGTGATCAGGACATCCAAACTTGAAAGGGATGAGTGAAAATGACAGCACCAAGCCTGGTATCGCACATTTGTGATACCTTTTCGATTGTATCTTCTTGCAAGCATTCAGTCTCTGTCTTCAGTCTATGATGGATGCATCCTTTAACACGCTCCTTTTTAAGCCTCCATTCTTAGGGAAGCCAGAAGTGATATTATTGCACTTCCATTTTTTGCGACACAATTTATAGGAAACACGTGCAGATGTCTTCAGATGCCAACATCCTGTCGCTTGCGGCAGGATGTGCCTACAGTTTCTCTCGGCAGAGCACACCTGCAGTGGTGGATGTGTGACACCACAGCTGGATTCAGAATTTCAGAAGTGGACATGATGATCAGCAGCAAAAGAAGGAATGATGAGACCTTTCAGGAATTCTAATGTTCATCTATAATCATCCATATATTCAAGACATTTCAAGACTACCCTCTGGTAAACTGTCACATAACTATGGAAAGATCCACCATTTTTAATGGGTAAATCAACTATTTCTATGGCCATTTTCAATAGCTTCTTCTATGTTGACCAAAGGGTAGTTCAAGATAGCAAGTGACTCTGACTGCCAAGGTGTCTCCACAGCATGGCTCAACTCTGGCTTCAGAGGCCTTCAGCTGGCCTCACAAAACATTGGGCACAGAGATTTGGATGAAAATTGGGTGAAAATTCCCGAAAACCATGGCAAAAATTCACCATACCCAATAGTAACTTCAAATTTTGTGACTTTTTTTGTGACTTTTTCCCAAATTTCGTCGAAAAATGACCCCAGAACGGATGCCCAAAAATGGGCCATTGCTAGGCCCCGATGATTCGAATCATCGTGGCGGGCTGGGATGGCTCAAAATCGGATTCAGAGGCGCCGGCTCCGACGGATCCGAGGGGTGTCATCCCAGCTCTGTGAATTGGTGTGAATTGGATGATCTAAATTCATGTCAGTGCTTCTATGAAATGATTTATCAATATTTATCATGTGCATAAATTGAAACAGATAGACACGTATATGACGTATATGTGAACAGACATATCATATTTTCTGGACTTCTGTGTGACATTTTGTGACTACCATGTCTCATGTGTCTCATGAACTTTACTTCATCGGTTGCCAGCCGTGTGTCGTGGCAGGTCTACTTTGGGGCGCAGGAGTGTGAGGTGAATTTCACGAAGCGTTTGGTGCTGCGATGTTCAAAGCCCAAATGACCATGCAGACAGTTTCTGCAACAGCCCTCGCAGTTTCTGCTTCTTTTTTCGTTGAACATGCTTCAGAATATTTCAGAATGAGAACATCTAGAATATTTCAAACCTGTCTTTGGTAATTTGTGAGTGACGACATCTTCGGAGCGATGGCGACATATTTCTTCAGCTTAGGCCCCAACTGTGGACAGGGTCATTGTGCGAGGAACTCAGTTCATCAGTCTCCTTTTTTTCACTTTGTCTCTGTCACTTTGGTAGCGCAGGGACTTGTGGTGAATTTGTGCTGCACAAATTAGGACAGATCCATTTTGCTGGAAAATAAACCTTCCAGTATCAAAGTTTAAAGGACCTTCCTTGAAAGTTTGATGCAAAAGAACTGCTGTGACATGTCCCCTTGCACAGATCTCCAACGTGCTCAATGCAGACATCGCAGATGTTGTTTGCGACCTAGGAGAATTGACATGCTGGCATGCTGGCTGGCACAGACAGTCATTGATGTTACTATATTATATTATGTTGTGATTCTGTGATGCCTTGTATTTCACTGCCACATTTCCCTGAGCTACCAATCAATTACATACTCTAAGGCTGGTAAGCCACAAGAATCTGCAGTGGAGCGGTGCTCAAAAGGGAGGGACTAACATCGAACGCAGACGCGGGAATTTTAGGGTTTGGACGTTCCTCTGAACGTCAAATTTCCTGAGGCATGCCAGTGTGATCCCGCCTGGTTCGGTGAAAACTGCCCGGGCGCCCTGCGCTGTTCCGGATGGCTGTCGCAGTGCCAAAATGTGCCAAGCTGAGGTGACAAGCCCTGCACCTGTGTCTATCCTGGCTCCATTTCCTGCGCGCTTCTCAGACACTGACCCTGTTTTCGTGGTGAAATTGCTGGTTCTTGCTGGTTGAAACTGCTGCCTAGCACAATGGATCTTCACTTTTTATAGGGATCCTGCCTTACACAGAAAAATAATTACTCAACTTGGCATGCTTAACTTGTCGACAGAAACAGAAAGATGAGGCAACGATGGAGCCAAAGGTGACGGTAGCTGCTGCGACCTTGGAACAGTGGCAGCTGTCAGAGCTGTGACGTCTCATGGTCATCTTACGGTCATAGCTGAGTCATAGCGAGGCACCTGCGAGAATCTCCACAACGGCACGAACTGCGAACTTTGCGATACCGGTGGGGGACACAGTCCGACTGTGCACAGTTGGAAGATGATTGGACCATAGTGGACCAGCATCAGGCATGACATAGGCAAATCGGATCAAATTGACATGCTGCAGACTTGTTGGAGTTGAAGTCTTTCCATTCATATCATTCACTTTCCGGTAGTTGTGAGAAGATACATAGTTACAATAGTTATTGTTGATGTCATGCGTTGATAGAGTTGATTCTGTCATGATTGGACCGCACGCCATTGGTAAAGAAAACTGGGATATCGGTTCGGAGTTGATTGGCAACCTGCTGAAGCCATTTGGTTGTAGCAAGTTGTAAGCAAAAAATCCCAGGCATCCAAAATGCTTAAGCTTTGTTTTTGCTACCAGCAAGACTACCTGTCATAGCCACAACAAAGCAGTCACTTGCAATGGTGTGATTTCACTGGCATTGCATTGTTGGACTGTACAGAAAATTTATGGGCGGTACAAGGACATAACACAAATAAACACAATATGCACCACACAACAACAGGACATAACGGGACCATGGGCTCTGCTTCAGAGTGCAAAGCGTGCGTAAGCGTGCGCTTGGCGCGTGCCATTCTGGCGCCATGGATTTGGAAAGCGCCCGGCTGGCAAGGATACCCCTCTCCGAGGATTCTACACCCTTCAAGGAGCCATGGGAGTCTGCTTAAAACAAGTCTGAGGGGTCTTGGAAACATGCAGTGATATGCAGTGTCAATTGTCGGCTGTGACTGGCTGATTCTGGCTGATGGTTGCCAAATTTTCCAACATCTTTTCACCAGACGAGCCACGGCACTGATCGTGGGACATGGTGGAAGGATGCGGGGTTGTGGGGATGGTTCAAAGATGCTTATACCCACTAGTGGGTCCATTGGGAAAAAAAATAGGAATTTAAGATCAGTAATGTACTGCTAAACCTCCAAATTTCGGATGGATTACACCTCCCGTTTCCATTAAGCATAGTTAAGCCATTCATGAGATTTTCATAGGATTTTCCATGATTTTGGGTGGTTTCCCACACTATCATGGAAAATCCTATGTTTTTTGAAGGTCTTCCATGGTCTTCCCAAAAGCATCCCTCAGCGCGGTGCTCGGTGCGCAGGGCTCCTGGATCTCGCGGCTGTTCCTCAGCTGGGTCTTTCCCTTGCTGCGGCGCTCCGTGGAGACGGAGCAGCTGCAGGTCGAAAAAATGGGGACGTTTCCATGTCGTCCTGGGGGTACCCCTTTGTCGCTGGATGATCTGAATGGTAAAAAAAGGGGGAAATCCATGAAAACCCGAATTCGTAGAATAGATGATTGGATGATATTGGATGGGGTAGCCCTATTTCAGGAAACCTCCATATGGCCTCCCTTTATTGGGGTTCTATGGGGAAGATGGTGATACAGTGGAGATAGATCAGCTGGTTGATGGTTGGGAAACCAATGCCATGGTCAGTCATCCTGGTGGATTTTTCGAGAAAAGAGATGGTCATCCCCTAAGTCGTAGGTGTCAGTGTCACCACATTGTCACCATATTGTCACCATACATATTGTACCCATATTGTCACCATATTGTACCCATATTGTACCCATTTGCGGAATCCCATGGTGACCTGACCTTTTCTCCATTTTTCTCCCATGAAGTCACCATTTCGGTGAGGCCTCGGAACTCTTCGATGTGGAGCCTTCGGCGATGCCAGAGGCGGCCTTGTTAGTTTTTCTTCACGGCAGCTCCGTCCTATTTTTCATGCGTGTAAGTTATGTAAGAGACATGTTTAATGATAGGAACCATAGATAATCCATAGATTACTGTAGATATTATCATATATTATCTATAGAATCACTTTTTTCCAACGTGTGTACAGTTTTTCGGAAAATGATCATTTGGAAGTATCGGACATGTCCAGGTATCCCGGTTTCCCTTGAAATCGCTTGCGTTTCGCGTTGAACGGTGCTGTATCGAGGAGCTTCAAAAAGCCTTCCAAAGCCAGTGGAGAGCACAGGCTGGAACTGAGTCGCATCTCAGCCGGGAATTGCCTAAGTCTTCAGCAGTTGTCACTTTATGTCACTTGAAAAAAAGCGCGTGGCACACGTTGCATCCAAAAGTTGCCGCCACCTTCAAGCGACATTTTGTTCTCAGGTGACGGGTGGAACGCGCAGACGTGGTTGGCAAGGGGCTCAGTCTTTTAGATGCGCTGTGCCGTTTTGAATCCGCTCTGCATGTTCTGCATATTTCTGCATTACAGCCACAGTAAGTATCCTACAAACAAAAAACGTCGAGTTCAAAACGATCAAGTAGTATTCTAGTTCACTAGTTCCTGTTTAGATTGGAATGCCAGTTTTTATTTTGCAACATGATGATTCACCAAAGCGGTAGCAACACCATTACTGGCTGCACATTTGTTGTTCAGCTTCGTGATCTGCAGCCAATGACACCAATCTGATAAGGAGTTGTTATTACTAATATCACCAATATTGGTAATAGTGCTTGAGTTATAGTTGCTTGGAATGTGCTACCATTCCAGGCAACTCATGAGAGTCCTGTGGAAGCTTCACGTGCCGCGTTTGCGGTGGCTATGGTTGTTGAGAGTGCTGCAGGCACCCTTTGTTTCATCTCTTATTAGAGGCTGCAAAAACATGTGGTGACATGGAGGTTTCCTGAAATGGGGGTATTCCTAAATCATCCATTTCTATAGGATTTCCATGGATTTCCATGAAATAAACCCTCCTTGGGGGTACCAACATTTATGGAAACCTGATGAAACCTGCACATGACCGGATGATACCTGATAAATATGCCACGCAAAAAAACACGCAGGCGTTGCTTGACTTCAGCTTCCCATTGTTCCTGAACAAACTGGTGAAGTTTGTCGAGAAGGATGACTCGACGACCTCGGAAGGCAAGCTCATCACAACTTGACATGTAACTCATATGGATTCATATGGCATATATGACATAGATATGACATATATCGCATATATATATATATATATGCTCTATTGTGCAGTTGTTCAAGGCTCAAAGTAGATTCGTTGCTGATCTGTAGCTAATCACAACCCATGATCCCTACGGATCTGCAGTTGAGTTGCGAGGTGTTGCTATCCTCATTTTGAGCGCTTTTCAAACAGGTTTGCTACTGTGTTTGGCGCTTTTCACAGCGGAGGCTTCTGCCGTTTTCACCTCAGACATCGAAATCATCGGGAAATCATCGGGAAATCATCGGGAAATCATCGGGAAATCATCGGGAAATCATCGAACATTCCAGACATAGTACTGGATATGCTCGGTCCCTTCCGGGCGTTTGTAATATTGATGGTGCAGAGACTTGGACTATGACCTTTACATATAAATTATATAAAGATATCTTGTATATTGTTTTACCATCATAGTCCAAGTCTCCAAGTACGGTATGTTTTTGTATGTAGAGTTGTTATGTTAGTGGAATTAATGTGTGATCATCACTATGGAACTTCCAGTGTTGGAGCTGAAGCTCCATGAGGCTCTCGTGGATGCCGCAGCATCCATCGGTTTGCAGAGCTGTGGTCTTCGGATTCGCTCTTCCTTGTGGCTTGCTGGGCGAACTTCCGGAGATGGTTGAAAGCCATGGTATCATGTAAGGTGCCCCGAAAAATATCATTTGGTAATGGCGAAATATGGCAAAATATGGCAAATAAATGGATATTGAATATCGGATATTCATTCTGTTTTACATCCAATTTCATATAATTTAATCAATAATTTCATCCAATTTCGCAAGGATTTGACGGTCAGGAACTACCACAGGAGGCTTTCCACATGGGTCATTTTGGCATTCCCCAAATTCAATACACTATTCATGTGCAGGATCACATGAGAGCACATCAAATCGCACGAAAGAACATGACTCCAGAAAAAGTCGAACTATAGACCCACCAACAAAACTTATCAAAACTTAAGTAGGCCCTTCAGCGGCCCAGAGTCCACACATCGTCCTGTAGCCGCTGTACCCACCGGTTCTCAGGATCGCATCCATTTTTCGTAAGGCGGGCAGCGATCTTCACCCGCGGGCATCACATGGGATCCATCCGATCCATTGGATCCATCGGGCAGGTGATCCTTTTACGACAAGACTCCATGTTGAGCTTCTCCAGTGGCAAGCTGAATAACATGATCACCACTGATGTGGACAAAGCCAGACGCGCCACTTGGTGTCATTTTGAGTCAAGTTTGCATAGACGACATAGATGACATAGATGTTTTCAAAAAAATCGGTTGATAATCCGCAAGCTCAAGAAGTAAGCACTCTTTGGGTGTGAATTAGATCCCAAGTTCACTATCAACGCGCAGTCCAAAACTTGCCGCATCTTGCCGCAGATGGCAGTTTCATGAATTCACAGATGGTAGATATGACTCCAGATGCTGGAGCTGCTTGATAGTTAGAAAAAACACAGAAACACTTAGATTTTCAGCCTTGAAAAAACATTGTGACCTCATTGCAAACTTGCACAATTTTGTCCAAAAAAAAGACTTGCAGGCATTGCGCCAAATCCACGTATTGCTGCTCACGGTGGCTGCCTTACACTTGCAATGTGATCCTGAGACATGTCGATAAATAGACTTGAATAGACTTGAACACCCCAAAATCATCCAAAATCATCCAAAATCATCCAAAATCATGAAACTTGATGCTTTTTTTCAGATGTGTTGGCTGTGTGGGACCAAATATCCCATTTCACAGAGAAAACATCGCTGATCCCAGCAGTCGCCTCAGCCAACTCAGGCACCGTTGAAAGTGGCCATTTCACTTGTGGCCTTGCACTCGTTGATGGGCGCATCGGTGTTCATCGGTTTGAGCTGGATGGGCTTTGCCACTTGGCAACGATTGGCAACGGTTTATTCGTTTTGCCATCAACGGTTTGTATGGGAAACCATACACATTTGCAGTCTGGCAGTGGATGTTATAATATGTCATAATATATATATAAATATATTATGACATATATTATATGACATATATTATATGACATATATATTATATGACATATATTATATGATATATACCTGGATCTTCACTTAGCACTTTTTTCTGCTCATAGCAGTTTTCACTTGGATTTATGCTCGTTCTGACTTTTTATGCTCACTTGAACTAGAAAATGCGCATTTGTTTCTTGACGGACGGGCATTTACGCTTTTTTCCCGGGTATTTACGCTTATTTCCCGGGAAAATACGCTCATATTTTTGGCTTTAAAATGCACCAAGTGCAAAAATGCCAAAAGTGGTGCAATTACGCTCATGTGGAGAAAAACCGCTCAAAAAGCAGAAATCTCGCAAATGAGCATTTATTTGTGCTTTTTTGAGGATACAGGTATTATATGACATATACTATATATTATATGACATGAGTGGATGTCATAATAAGTGGATGTTATCATTTGATGTTCTGATCATAAGATTCATAAGGTCATCCTCTTGAATCCTGCGATGATGTACATCATGAATCGACTGGAAGATCGGCAGCAAGCTCAAACCGATGAACGAGTTCGGAAAGCCACAGAGGTGGCGACCCCGCATGCCTTGCCTTGGCACTGCTATGGGATCTAGCAAACCGCCCATTGACTTTAGGCATTTGTGGGTGTGTTGTCGCACTGATGTGTTAGCATTTTGTCCACACTGTTTTGGAAGATGCGCCCAATTGATTTATCTTGTAGTGGAAGAAACCACCAAGCAAGTTTGTTTGAAGAGATGCCTTGTGATGGTTGAAAGGGGTACAGTGTGTTGCACTCGCGTTGTCTCCTGGTTCTGAACTTCACATTGGCACCAGAATTGAACGTCCGTGGTAAAAACAAAAAGCATCATCAGATATCATCGATATCATTACTGGTTGGTGGTTTGGAACATTTTTTTATTTTTCCATTCAGTTGGGAATGTCATAATCCCAACTGATTTTCATATTTTTCAGAGGGGTGGCTCAACCACCAACCAGATTAGATCTATCATCATCCCAATTTCTGGGTGTATCGAGAACTGATCTCCACTGCGGATCGCTGCCTGTGTGAGCTGAAAATGGACCATGGAACTGTCAGGTCATTAGCAGCATCAATGTCATCAAGTGTTACGGCTGGGAGGAGCTTAAAAGAGAAAGAAATTGCCTGGAAGAGACCTCAAACATCCTCAAATGCTCCAAATGATCAACGCATGTTGGATCATTTTTGGTTTGGTTGCATCATGTTGCATCTAGTCATCAGATCAAATGTTGTATATGGTGGTAACATGAACACATTAAATTATACTATATATATAACATCTATATAACATATATATATAACATATATGTACCATATATATAACATATATATATATATAACATTATATAACATATATATATATATATAACATACATCATTAGACTACAATATTAAATATTATTATATATTATTATATTTTGTATATCGTGATGGTGTCTGTGTGATGGTATATGATCAATTGCTGTTTGATTACCTCCTGTTGCTGCAAAGATGTTCATGGAAGGAACCTGCCACTGCGAAAGTGGAAACTGCACGCCGGGCAGAGTTGCTGGCTCTTTGGAGACTGTATTGACACTTGGCCACCAGCGTTGTGTGGTGTGTAGATTTTGTTTGATGTTACCCTCTTGTAATTTAACATAGCCACTGAAAATTGCCATCTATAGTTGATTTACTTAGGGTATTCATTTCCATGTTTTGAGTTCTGGTGCAAAGGCCGAGATTGACAACAGCATATGTTCGCAAGAGTTTTTGTGTCCCTCGATGCCCACCGTTTGTGATCCGTTTTGAAAATGGCGTCTCTTTTAACAGTCTCATCCGCTCAGCGTTGGCCGTTGTCAACAGATCAGAAGTTGCTCTAATGATCTTTGCTGACACAAATATCGGAGCGTGTTGTTTTCTTTTTGGCATTGCAGGCATCTTCACCTGTTTTGAAGCGATATGGTCAAGCATTGCGCCGCTCTCAGAACGATTGGCATGCTGGAGGAAACTGCGGATCTAGGACAAGCGAAGCCAATGGTTTGCAACTTTCAACCGATTCTAGCAGTGATTCCAGCAGCAACTGTATGTCATGGTATGTCCAGGTCCACGCCCCTTAAATGGATTGGTTTCTGGCTGTGGTGATGTTCGCCTCAGGTGCCTTGCTGCACGGCGTTGATGTTCGGCTCCTACAGCTGGTTAAATCCAGAGAAATCCATCACAGCTGCCCAAGCCTTCACAGCTATTGCGCTCCTGAACATGGTGCAGGAAATGCTGGCCGGCAGCTCAAAGGTGGATATCAGTTATATAATTAAGTATATAAGTTATATCTCTATTAGATAAATCTATAGTCATGTTGTTTAAGGTGGACTTGAGGTTCTCAGGTTTTGAGGTTTCAGAGCTGTTTTTTTTGAGCTAGTTTGAAGTGGGCGAGCCGAAGAACTCAGTGCTGTTGTGGCACGATATTCGCCATAGCAAGAGGAGTCTAGCTCACAATACTGCTGGATCCCAAATTCAAGTCTTTGTTGCTGATTAAGAATAATTCTCCAACATTTGGAATTACCAATATGGATGGAATATGATGGAATTATGGATAATTATGGATGGAATATATGAATTATGGATGGAATATACCAATACTATGGTATTTATTACCAACAAAATGACATATTACGACCTAAAGTCCATCCATTTGGCGCTTGTGCCGTCGAGGAGCCGCTGTTTACCATCCCTTGGGTGTTGAATCTCATCGTCGAGGTCGGGGTTTTCTGGACGTTTTCTGGTTGCTTTGGAACATGAATGGATTATGTTCCATAAAAAAGGGATAATATATCCTTCCCATTGACTTTAACGAAGTCATATTTTTCAAGATGGTTGAAACATGTTGAAACCACCAGTTTTGGACTTACTTTGGCCCTTTTTTCAGAGAGAATACATCAATATACATCAGATGTAGAAGTATACTATGAATTAGTTGAAGCTGCTGATCTTCCAAGCATGAACACGCTCAGCAATTTCCCAACAGCAATTTGTCGAAGGCTCAGACCATCTCAGACCATCTCAAGAGCCAACTTTGCTTCGGCAGGCCTATGTTGCAGCCAAGCGCATCGAGAGCCTTTTCTTCTTGGAAGAGTCACATCTGCCAGCGGTCAAGGGCATTGCCAGTTTTCTACCGGAGGCTGGTTTCCATATGTTTCCACGCTGAGTCGATATTGCTGCAGTTGATGGGGTGACCTTTTAATAATGCATGGTTGACATATGTTGACATCCCTATATTTGATATACTGATATATTATAAATTGGGCGGTGGAAAACATTACAAGACTCATCAAGACAATATCAAGACTTTAAAGAAATACAAACGTTTAACTCTGTGTTCAACCCGTAAAACCATGGTTTCCTGTAGATTTTTTCCATGGTTTTTCTATGGTTTTCCCCTGAACCAATCCATTGTTGCTGCTATTGAGGCCCCGCCAACAGAGCAGGAGATGCCGAGCGCGGAGCTGGATGCGCAGACTGCGGTGATCTTCGACAAGGCGTCTTTCTCATGGAGCATCGAGGCTGGGGTGTACTGGATAGTTATGGATAGTTGTGGATAGTTATGGCAGTTTTCATATGGCAGTTATGGTTAAGTTATGTAAAGTGGTTCAGCTGTCAGCTGTAACAGAGTTGTTCAAATTGAACAGAAGATTCAACACTCTGCAAAGATACCCTCTGGTAATTTAACATAGCTATGGAAAATCACCATTTTTAATGGGAAAATCCACTATAAATGGCCATTTTCAATAGCTATGTTGAATGTCCAGAGGGTATGAATTGTATGTGGCGCGAGCGCCATGAAACCAGCAGGAAGGTGAAGATAATGCGTCCAGCAGTGACAGCGGTGACAGTGGCAGCAGTTCGGGCGAAGCAGATGCAGCACCAGGCGAGACCGTTGAGACCGTTCAGGCTGTGAGTTTCAGACTTTGATAGCGTAGAAAAGGGCTCTAAAGGCTCTAAAACGACTGGTTACAAAGTTGCACGACCAAAACATCCAAAAGGCGGTTTATTGAATTGCAAACATCGAAATTTGTTTTATCAACAGATTTCCCAGGGATTCTCTGATGTAGATGTCTTGTACGCAAGGCCCTTTCGCATTACAGGACTTGTCCTTCAAGGTGGGGCACAGCATCTGCAGCTGATCGTTTCGCTGTTGGGCAAGGCGTTAGACATCGTTAGACCTGGCTTCCATCAAGGGTTCCATCATGTTTCACCACGTGTCACCATGTTTCACCATCCAACTTGCAGAACTTGGTCCTCATATCGCCTTCATATCACCTTCATCCTTCAGTTTCACCACTTTTCACCACTTTTCACCTGAGATATGTTGAGATCTGCCAGGTGCCAAGAGGTGCTTTGATCGGAGTCGTTGGAGCAACAGGTGCTGGGAAGAGCTCCCTCCTACAAGCGATTTTAGGCGCAAAGAGACCTGAGTTATTTTCTTCAAAGATGTTGACTCATTATGATTGATGCTGTGAGATGTGCATAAATCATCATAAATCTATATCTATATATAATATTGTTATATAATTAATTGATGTGATGTGATAACTATAACTATAACTATAAATATAACTATAATAGATTGTAATTTTTAGCCTGGTGCCCATTTCAGAAGCTTTTATCATTTCCTGTTCAGGCGAGATGCCTCAGAAGGAGGACTCCGGACCTGCACTAGCGCCATGACAGCACGTAGTAACCGGTCCACCGTGCCACAAATGGCAGCATCCAAATGCAGGATATGTGGGTCCTTAGTGATGCTGGTACTGATAAGATAGGACCAGATAGGATGATAATTAATTATACATATAAATTATAGTTATAGTAGTGATAGGACCAAATAGGATAATTAATTATAGTTATATTGTTATATTATATATCAGGAAATCCCAGATGTTTTCTGGTGACAATCTAAGAGATTCTGTCGCATTACAGCGACAGGTCTCGCAGCAGAAGCCTTTGTCATTCCTGCCGCAGCAGCCCTGGATTTTCAATGCCACGGTTCGGCAGAATATCCTGTTTGGAGAGCCCTACGCAGAGGTTGGGAGCGTCACGTTAAACAACAAGAATTTCCTTGGAGAAAAACGAGTAAAAACGAGAAACACGTGGAACTCATGTCGTGCTTCAATTTGTTTACTTGGACATAGACTAGACGCCTTTGATGAATGTGGATTGCCAGAATGAGGCTCATTGTGCCCTGTTTGGTAGTGAGATGTAGTGAGACAACCCAACACACTGTTGCACACAGTTTCCATCTACCTAAAGAACATGTAGATTCTAAATGTAGATAAAAAGTGCATGAATAGCCTGAAAAACACAGTTGTGTCATCAAGTGTCCTTTTCTGTGGCTTGTTCAAGTCGTTCAAGTGCCAGGCGCATTACACTGAGTGCATCCGATGCTGCAAGCTGGATCAGGCTAAGTGTCGCCATGACCATCACAGATCAACAAGACAAGATTTAAGGATTGATGAAACAATAACAATATATAACAATAACAATAAGTTTATTCGCACATGAAGCTCTTCACAGTATTTCACAGTTCAGAGGTGCGTGAAGTTGGAGTTGAATCCATAAGCTGCCTAAGCTGCTTGGCGTCTGCGGTCAGTCGCCAATCTTCTCGTGCAGGATTTTGAACAGTTGGCAGCGGGGGACCAGACCAAAGTGCCGCGGCAGTGGCCAACACGGAAGATTCGGGAAGTAGAAGAGAGATGTCACCTGAGCAGTTTTTTTTTGGCACATATTCTGAGTATTCTGTCATATTCTGTCGCATTTGAACATGATTCTTCATAGGGAGAGAAGATTAAACTTGACCACACATACCAAACTACTGGCCCAATTCAGCCTTTTCTTTTCTCCAAATCTCATCAGCAACTCAGTGCCGAATTTCCGAACAAACTTCACCAAGGTGGGTGAGAAGGGAATTGCACTGAGTGGCGGTCAAAAAGCCCGGGTTTGCCTTGCTCGAGCTTGCTACCGGCCACTTGCCAGTGTATTGAGTACTGATGATCACTCTTGAATCATACTGGAAATGGTTTTTGTATGATATATTGGTTACATTATCATGTTATATCATGTTATATCCGTCGACATATATAACCATTTTAAGCATTCAATGTGATCTTGGCACCAAGGCTGGTACCATGGGGCACGCCATGGTGGTGAATCACCATGGCGGGTTTACCCAGATAACACTCTAGCGTAACACATCATATGTATATCATATAGGTTGATATAGGTTGTTAAGCATCAACCATAACTATCCATAACTGAGGTATATCACATAGGTTGTTTTGTGCATTAACCAACTTCAACCAACTGAGATGCCCAATTTTTAGTCCAAATTCGTTTGAGTCTGAGGCTCCACTCCAGCAGCATTTTCCTCTTGGACGACCCGTACAGTGCCCTTGATGCTCACGTCGCCAAGAGTGTTCACGAGAATGCCATTCTAGGCCTTGCCTACTTGGCCAACGGAAGAAGTGATTGGTATGTGCTTGGTTCTGTCCACAAATGGTTGGTTTATAATGTAAAAAACATCTATAAATGGATGATTTTCCCTTTGTCCTGCGTAACATCGTTCTGTTTGCAGCTGCTAAAGACTTGTAGACCATGGTAGTTATTGCAAGTGATCATCGACTTCTTAAAGTCAGCTGAAGAGGTGAACCATGGTGAACCGCTCGTTGCAGGCCTTTTGGGCAAGAAGACACGGGTCGTTGCGATGAACAGGTTGGAATTGGGCTGCTGAAAGCAGTGGACTCGGTGTGTTTTGACATGTTTTGACCACTTGGGGTGACGTTTCCAGGCTGGAATTTGCCAGTCAATGCGCTCCTTGTCAGCAAAAGGTGAAGCAACTTCCAGCAAGTACCATGGAGCTCCTTTTTTTTGCACAATCACAATGAATCACATAGAATCACAATGAATCACAATGAATCACAGCAGATTTCTGGAGGATTTGCTGCTGGTCTTGGAAGACGGAAAAATTGGTTCTATGGGAAGCTATGAAGAGCTCCAGCGCAGCAGTGCCACACTCAAGGCCTCGTTGTGAAGTCTGTGGCGATCTGGGAGAGGACCTTGAAAGGTCAGAAAAACCAGAGACCCACAGAACTGTTGGATATGAGTTATTAATATAATATATTGGCTGGTATTAAATGATAGTGATTGATGTTGAATGATATTAAATGATGTTGAATGATATTCAATGATATCAAGAGTCAAGAGTTGTTTGATGTGGGAAGTTGTTTGTTTATTTCGGAGTTGGTCCAGTGCTTTTAAGGCACTGAAGAGGTCTTCAGTAAGTCCCTTAAATTAATTTGGACAAATATCTTCACATGCAAAGTCGTATGCTTTTAATGCGTGCTCTGAAAATCTCTCAAACATGTTCTGACACTGCTGCAAGTAAGTCTTCCTTGCAGACTGTGAACATGTTCGTGCGACTGATTCCAGGTTCGATTCCGCTTGAGACATGATTAATCATGTGTGTTTATAATGGTAAATGTCATATTTTGTTGACTGGTTGGTGGTTTGGAACATGTTTTATTTTTTTCATTCAGTTGGGAATAACCCCAACTGACTCATATTTTTTTTTGAGGGGTAGGTCAACCACCAAGCAGATATTGTGTTGATATTTGTTCATATTAATCCATTACAGTTCACTATGCAAAACCACCATGCTATGAAAATGGGTAAAGCAACTATTTTCATCAACTATGACTGATATCCACCATACTAATCCATTACATGATATCAGTAATATGATTAATAGTTGATGTTGATAACCAACTGGTAATATGGCTAATAATGTTAATAATAATCATATCAATAATATTACACAGTATCATCAATAACCATTACATGATCCAGTTGATATTTGTTGATTGTTGATATCTCCGATTATCCCATTTTACCCTGTCGCGTGCCCCGCAAGGCTCTTCTCACGGCCCAGGGAATTGGTGAAAGAACTGCGACAGATCTTCCGTTCCTTGCCATGCTGAAGATGGCAGAAGCCACGGAAAGCGGTTATGATATATAAAATACTTAAAATCTAATGCATATATAATGAATAATATATGATTTCTATACATGTTTCTATGATATAAAGATATGATCTTTATAAGATATGATATCTTTATTATAATACTCTACATACATATATATATATACATATATACATATATACATATATACATATATATTTATATATATCATATGTATAAATGTGATCATATGACAATGTGTTTGTATGCGTTGTGAGAGTAATGAAGTGATGAATCGTTTGCATCCCTGCAGATGTTAGGCATCGGGACAGTTTATACATCCATGAAAAGCACATCTTTCTGCGCCGTGGTGCGTTTCGAACAGACCAGGTTGGCTCTTCTGACGTCTTATACCTGATTTAGCATTTTCTGTGCAAATGCTGGTGGTTTCTAACATACATATTTCAGAGAAAATCCTTAATTCCCTTGACACCCTTGACCTGAAAATGGTGACGAAACGGGTGGTCCCGTTTTGTCGCTGTCAATGTTTAAGGCAGCAACCGCTTCTTGGCCGGGCAGTAAGTGCCCAATCTGCTGGGTCCATTGACGAGGAGAGGATTTTTAACATGCCTTTATGGGGTCATATGAGATCTTGCCTCTTGAAATTCTTGGGAATGAACTGAAAAATCATAAGGCTTACCCTCTGGTTATGTTAACATGGCTATTGAAAATGGCTATTTGTAGTGGGTTTTCCCATTGAAAATGGTGATTTTCCATAGCTATGTTAGTTTACCAGAGGGTAGGTGTGTTGCGTTTGTTTGTGTCGAACTTTGCCTCCAGAAACCTTCTGAAGATTCGAACCAGCAGCAAGAAGAAGCAGAAGAGGAGCGTGCCACGGGACAAGTGAGTCGAGAGGCGAGGACGAACACTTTCTCCCTCAGCTGGAATGGAATCCATGGGATGATATTCCATATCCAATGGGGATATAATATGATATAATGACAATCATATGTAATACAATGGGGATACTGAATCATATTCATTGGGGATATAATGGTTAACCATTTATAAACAATTGCACAATAACTCCCCAGTTGGAGACATTGAGCTCCTGTCGCAGGTGTTTGTTTACTACCTGCAATCTATGGGTGGCTGCACCACTATCTCTCTGCTGGTGTCGCTCTATGTAGGCTTCTTGAAGCGTGCAATGAATTGGTTGTTGGTGATCGTTCAATGGGGTTAGCACGACTGGGGCATCCAGTAGTCTAGTAGAAGATGAGAGTGCTGGTTAAACAGATATGCACAGAGAGACAGCAAGAAACCGCGTGAAACAGCATGTGTTCCGCTATCAAAACGTCAAACATGGTTCCGACATGGTTCAGGGGGGGGTATTCGATCGGCTGAGGTTCCGAAGTGATGAATCTCAGTTTGCCCATCTGGCTGGCTACCTGGACGGCTGGCGTCTCTGATCAAGCCGCCGGCGCCCTCGTCACGTGGCTCGGTGGCAGCCAGTGGCTGGAAATTTCGGCACAGCTGGACACCCCGCCTGGAGCCAGGTCACACTACTTGAGCATCTACGTGATCCTCAGTGTGATTGCTTCTCGGGCCAAGGTTTGAAAAAGCAGCGTGGTTGGAAACCACAGAAATGGAAGTTGTGGTACGTTTTGTAGGCAAAGAAAAATGCTGGAATAAGGGAATGACATCTACCTCAACTAGCTCATGGCGATTTTAATGGAATAATATGGAGCAATGACTCTTCGTAATTAGTTTCAATCTCAACATGTTTCCAAAGTTCATGGGGAACTCAACAGGTATCGTCGCTGGATCCCGCTGAATTCACAGTCCCCCACTTCAGGTTGTGGTTTTAAGCACCTTGCGAGCCTTGGTGGCATGTTTTCGGAGAAGAAAGAGTCCCCCAAGGAGAAAGTAAAACTCAGGACTCAGTTGTTTTTTTCAAGGAATGTATTGAATATCATAGAATATTATAGATGCATATAGATGCTATTAGTGAATTCTGATTCCAATTGACTATAGATGAAGAACTATAGTATTAAAAATCAGATTATTAGATAAATAATTATAGTATTAATACACCACATAGTATTCATACTTATAATGCTATAATACTATTCATAATTATACACCACATGGCTTTGATAATTCGCTGATGAAAATCTCAGGTGACCTCTGTGGAAATATCTATGGCTTCCGCGCTGCAAGGTGCGGCGGAAACGTCGGAGCTGGAAACATCCAAAGATCATCAAAGTTGTAGAATATATAGTTTTTTTTTTTTACATCTACTTATAGGATAGTTGTTTTTATCTTTTAATATCTGAAATTTAGATCAATGCGCCGCAGCAAAACGCGACAGGCGTTTGCATCGTGCCATGTTCGAGTCTGTGCTGCGAGCTCCGATGTCCTTCTTCCAAGATACACCACAGGCACTGACGCTGGGGATTACCCTCCGGTGGTTTAACATAGTTGCAGTACCCTCTGGTTATGTCAAAATAGCTATTGAAAATGGTGATTTTCCATAGTTATGTTAGTTTACCAAAGGGTACTTGGAAAATGGCTCATTTATGATTTGCCTTGAAAAAAACATGATTTTCCAATATTTTCCATAGCCATGTTAGCTTACTGGGATTGGTAGACTATGATAGACTGTGACACACTACCCTGTGACTGCATGTTTAATTCATTTGCGTATCAGAGGACTCTTTCACTCCCCAGCTGTTGAAGTTGAACAGACAGATGCCGAGTGCCAGTGCCCACCTCTACCAGGGCCGCATCATCAACAGATTCTCGAAGGATATGTCAGAGATCGACAAGGACTGAGTCGGGCACTGTAGGGTGCTGAGATGTGTTGAGATGTGTTGAGGACATGCGAGTAGTCAACACGCGCTCCACTTTTAGATTGCGCATGTTTGCGCATCGACTATGGATTCAATGGATGTCATGTTTAAAGGGTCCAGGCAAATCGGAAACTCAACATGAATTAGATCAACAGCAAGTCATGAATTAGTGACCGATTAGTGACCGGCAGTGTCCTGGTGTCGAGCACAGGATGTGATTTGGCAAATGATCTACACCTTCGTCCCCGTCCTTGGTGTACTTGGAAACTTCACCATGGTTGGAGGTGGGGAATTTACCACCGGTCCCAGCACAGCTTGTTTCCTGATCTTGAAGGGCTAGCAAGATATCGCAAGATATCGCAAGAAACAAGAGGTTAAGTCATGTTAATTCATGTCAATTCAACATTGATGCTGGTTGGCAAGGCTGCATTTGTGCTGATTTCGGAGTGCAGAAATGTTGCTATCTTATAGTAGTTATCGTGGGCAGATACTGTCAGGTCATGTGATGAGATATCTGTTTTACCTGTCTCAACGTGTTCAAATTGTTTCCTTGGGAACCTTCCTGAAGGCCTCAAAGCGTTAGGGAGGAACTGGTTCCGTCTTCGCATGCGCAGGCATTGCATACTATGCACTGCTTGCTTTCCTGCCAGCCTTTTGGTTGTACTACTTGCTGTGGAAGTCCCTTGGCTGGGCATGGAGTCAGCACTGCAGCATTGCCCAGAAATCGCCTCTCGAGGTACTACAACAAGGCAGTGCTCGATGTGAAGCGAATCTCCAAAGTTCAAAGCAGTCCTGTGACTTGGCGCAACAAAGGGGATAGCCAATTCATACCCAATTCCAATGGATGTCCATCATTTTCCCATGATGTTCCCATGATTGGCCAATGATTGGCATTGTTTTTTTCCATTGGAAATTGGAATTGTCATCATTTTCCCATTGAAATTTCATCCAATTTTTCCTAATTTATCATCAATCCCATCATTTTATCATCTATTTATGGATTTCATGTCAGACAAACCCAGGTCTACGATCATTTCAACAACCTCTGTCGAGAGAACGCCATCAGCGTGGTCAGAGCCTTCCGCCAAGCAGAGCAGCAGTGCCCCTTGGCCGCCGTCGTCTTGGCCGTCCTATAGGTATGTATAGATACTATAATGAATAAGCAATTTATATATAATATATAATATAGCCCCCCCATATCTGTATATATATATGAGTCAAGTATAGTATAATCAGTATATATATACAAGCAATTATAATCAATATTAAGCCACTAGTATAGTCAATGATACAGTGATCAATATGAATCAAGTATATAGAAGGCAACTCCGAGCCACGGGCCCAGGACTTTCCAGTTAGTGTGGCTGAGTCGGCAGATCCCTGGGAGTAGTTTCATCCGGTTAGTTTGACATGGAGTTTGGTCGTTCTGGTGCTCGAAGCGCCTGGCACCCTATTCCTGATGTTCTCTTGGGCGAAGACCGTGCATGCTTGAGTCTGCCATGCTCCATCGCAATGAAGGTGCTTCACACGTTTGGCAACTGAACTTGTTTGTGCAAATTACTGTGTCCATGCCCGGAGTTGGCGATTGACATCTTTGCGGACGGGCAGCGGTTGAGCAGACTACACCAACGCTATACCATGATGGTACCTCAAGTGTTTGATGGCTGGCTGTGCTTGTGCAAATTACTCTGCCCATGCCCGGGGCTGGCGATTGGCATCTTTGTCGGCTGGCAGCGGTTGAGCAGACTACTTCAACACTGCGCCATGATGGTACTTCAAGTGTTTGGTAGCTGGCCGTGCTTGTGAAAACTGTGTTGTCAATGCCTAGAGCTGGCTTTTCACATGCTTGGTGCTGAGCCGTGGCTGAGAAGACGTTTTTCAACCTGCTTATGTCGGTTCTTCAAATGCTTGGAAGCCAACGCCCTCAGTCTGTTGCCACTGCCTGGCCTTTGAGACAGAATTAGCGGCCTGAGACAAGTGGCTTGAGTCGGCCCTGCAAGCAGTGCTGATCCTTCACACTGCAGGTGCCAATTTCGTGAGGCGCCTGGGTCGCGCAGACTTGTGTTTTTTACCCAGGCAACGAGAGAAGTTTGTGCAGCATCGCTTTTCTCCTTTTTCTTAGTTCATGCTCCAACCCTGTTTTGCTTCAACCAAGTTGGCATCTAGACAAATGAAGTGCTGACTCCTGGTTAGTTAATGGATTGGTGGGCATAGCTGACATATGCTTTGCCTCCCTGTTGGTCTGCAGCCTGCAGAAATACCACGGCCGCGGGTAGGTGCAAACTCACCTACCCCCTGTGATGTGTGTACAAAGCTGTCTGTTGGACCCTTTGTCTGTGTGATCAGCTCTGCTCACGCCGAGCTATCACTCTCGGGGACACGCCCGAATTGTCCGCGCTATAGAAGGCAACTCCGACCCACTCTAAAATGTGCCAAATCAAAAATCATGGGCAATTGATGTTGCAGTTCTTTGGGCCTGCTATGTCAAACCTTGCCACAACGGCCACAGGTCTCGCTAGCGATGCTTTCATCGTGGATCAGCAGAAACCGGCATCTCGGCTACCGATCCATACCGATCCCAGATTCCCAGGGGCCGTTTGCCCAGATTCATCCAACTGAAAGGATTGGTTGATGGTTCATGATGCTTCATATGTCAGGATGCAAAGAAATTTAGGTATATGAAAAGGTGCCTTCTTTTCAGATCTTAGTTTTCTGAGGTTGTCACAAGTTGTCACTGACAACGAATTGAATTCCGTTGGATGTGGGTCCAAGTTTGGCACCCAATCGGATCATGGTGAAACAACTTGTCAGTGTCGAATCATTTTTCTAGAAATTCCTGCCATTTCCTGTCGATTTTCCATCCATTTTCCCATGGAATTTCCATCCATTTTCCACGATTTTCCATGATTTTCCATGATTTTCCTATGATTTTCCCATGTTTTCCATCCATTTTCCAGGATTTCCCATCCATTTTCCGAATGATTTTCCTAGGACTATTCACAGATGTATTTGTCGCAGTGGTTCTCGTTGCGCATCGATCATTTGGGATGCCTTCTGCTGTTCTTCGTGTTTGGATGCCCAGTCTCGGAGCCGGTTGAGCCGGTTGCTGTGCCGGTTGCTGTTTCTTAAAGATAGGAACGCTGATATTGCTAGATCGTACTATAAATATATAAATATAAATATAAATATATACATAAATATATATATATATATTATGTTATATTTATATGTGTGTGTATTCATGTTTATTTATTCTATCACTATTCAATCACGTGATGCCGGCGCCGCACAGGTCCCTCTTCGTAACGTTGGGTCGTGTGACGCTCATCAAAGCATCTGCAGCTGCCTTGGTGCTGAACTTTGCTGGAGAGTCTCCTGGTGGCATCGCCCGGCGTGCGATTTGTCCATTTCGGGGTTTGCCAAAAAATAACGGATTTATATGCATTATGAGGATTTAATTATATAAAGATTATCCCCAATTTATTGATATTTTGTTGCAGGTTGGAAGTTTACAAACATGGAAAATAATGATCAATCATGAGAACAGTGAAAACCCAAGCTGCATTTGGAAGTGAAATCCACAGGTGCACTGGCAGCATTGAGTCACTGATCGGGCAGATTGCCGAGTTTGGTGCCTTGGAGCCGAACCAAAAAAAAATTTGGACCGATGGATAAAACATGGTCGTGGTAAAACTACGTGATGCTATATGATATTATATGATCTATATGTGATGTATTGTGAAGTCCAAATAAAAAATGATGCATCTACGTATATATGCCACATATATAGTTATATGTGAACCTTGGAACAACTTGGAGCAAGATTTGATGCACGATTCATGTAAACAAACGCCCCAAGACAGTTGAAGCTGTGGATCAGCTGCAGAACATGCAAAGATTCAGGGTTGGAAAAGCTCTGACACATTGCCCAAGCGAATCATCATAGAATTCATCCACCTTCGTTGCGTGTCTGCCATCATTGACGTTGCCGTTTTGCCGCTTCGAATCTTGCTCATATTCGTCATGAGTTGATTTTTGTGTCCTCCAAGGTATGGCCTTCAATTGCGTGGAACGCGTGAAGTTCTACGCCACGCAACTACCACAGGAATGGCGCAAGCATTGCCATGAACCCAGCTGCTCCAAAAGTCCATTCGTTTTTTTTCACTCGGAAATCTGTCGATGTTTCTCAAAGTTGGGCTACTGCAGGTACCCCATATTCCATCCACATTCCATCCACATTTCATCCACATTTCATCCAGATTTCATCCATAGTCCATGCATATTCCTACAGTTTTCTACAAAATGATCTGATTTTCATTGGAGGGATGAAATCTGGAGAACAAATCAGCTCATTCTTCCATATTCCATGCATATTCCATGCTAATATTCTCTCAGAATCTCCTTCCACCACAGGAGGCGCCTCGCATTCGACCACTTCGACCACCACAGGGGTGGCCCAGTCGGGGCATCTTGGAGGCGCCACAGTTTTTCCACGCTTCATGGATGGTTCACCCAATAATCACATGATAACCATGGGTAAATAATGGGTACCCTATGGTTATGACTAACATCGCCATGGTATAGATAGTATAGATGGAAGCCATGGCTATGTTAGAAAAAAAAAACGTTGGTTTACCTATTAATAACATGGTGATGTTCCATGGCTATGTTAAATAACCAGATGGTAATTATAATGGCTTATAATCATAATTAAGGTATACCATGGGTATATTACATTAACATAATAATTACTGTAATGGCTTATAATAATATGGGCAATATGGTAATTGATTGCTTACTGTTTAATATGGTTATGGTTAACCATCATAAGTGATGGATAGCAATAATAATTATTACTATAATAATAATGGTTTAACATGGTTTAACCATCATCATATGAGAACCATATTATTATTGGGTTATAAAGCATAGTTGATATTGGGTTCACTCTTTCATAGATGTTGGGTAACCAATATTAACCCAACAATTATAGATAATATTATAGTTAACCACTGTGGTAAAACCACTACCATGACTGAAAATAATAAACATACCACTTTGGGAATGGTTTATGGTTCATGGATGGTTCATATTCATATTGAAAAAGTAGACCAAACATCTGGGGAAAAGTCCCAAAGGTTTTTGTCGATTTTTGACCCATACCTGTCATGATTACCAGACATTAGGAGTATTTATCACCAATACATTGAAGAGTCAATGCCAAAATCACTGTGGTATCAGCAGTTTTTAGTGGGGCTTCCATTGACTTTTTTTGGATAAGGATGGGATATGATGGGATGGTGATTTCCTGCGATGATTGCAGTAGATCCCGTGCTGATGTTTTTTTTAACTTGAAGCTGTCTGTAGAGACACCCTGCAAAGGAGAGATTCGAACTTCTCACAAAATAGTGTGCAAATGAAGGCTTTTCGCAGAAATGAAATGACCAAAAACAACCGCAGAGCGAAAACAACAAGAAATATTCTGAAGGAAACTCGTATCCTTCTGTTGGAGCAACGGGTTGCACAAAGCCTCTGTTCCCTGCCATGTTTACGGGCAATTTGTCCATGAAATATCATGAAATCCCCACCCTAGCAGGTTCTTGATGTTACTTCTTTGGTGCAACACCATTGGGTGAAAACATCTTTTGTTTGGGCTTAAGACTGTGCCCGCAGTCTTGCGGTGTGATTCCGGTTTGATAGGTCAAGAATCTTCAAGTCAGTACCTTGGCCAAAGAAGAAATAAACATTGTAATTTGATGCGTTTGTTACTGAAACATATGGATGTCATGAAACGTTTCGCATTTTTCGAGGACGGTTTTTTAGACTTTGAGAGCACACTAATATGTCATATCACAGTCATTCACAATTGCTTTCCAAAATTTTCCAAATTTGATCCTGAATGTTGGAGCGCTGAGGATACAAACCAGAGTTGCCACTGGTTCTGAAGGGTTTGACGTTCAGCACAGCTGCGGGCGAACGATTGGGTGCCTTTGGTTTGCTTCGATTGGCTTTGATTAGATGACCACTGGTTGGTGGTTTGGAACATGGTTAATATTGGTTAATCATAAATATATGGTTAATATATGGAAATACCTGGTTAATATATGGATTTTCATGACTTTCCATATTGGGAATAATCATGCCAACTGACGAACTCATATTTTTCAGAGGGATGGCTCAACCACCAACCAGACCATGTTTCTCCAAGTTTGGGTTTCCTGCAACGCATCAATCTCCAAATTCGAGGCGTCGTTGGTCGTACGGGTGCAGGGAAGTCCTCTTTGCTGCTGGCCTTGCTGCGAATCGTTGAGCCGGACAGCTTGCAGAAAGATTGCAAACAGTTGCAAACTATATCCCATAGGATCCATGTATGGTATATATGCTAACATTTGGGGTATATTGATGGTAAATGTTACCATATATAACATACATGGATCCTATGGGTATGGGTATAGGTTAAAATTGGGTACCCCAGTAGATGGTTAATATTGGTTAATACTAAAGCTATACTAAAATCTGTGGTTCCATTTATCCCTACACTTTAAATTTTCAACCATCCCCATATGTGCGGACGTGTTCCATGTTTTGATGGTTGATGTTTTCCGAAACGATCAAAATATGGGCCTAGCAAGTAGCAAGTTGACACGCGACAATATATTGACATGTCCATGTGTGCCACGGTCAATAGTTGGGTTATACTGAACCTATATTCAGGGATGGTCATCAATCCAGTAACACAGATCTATATGGATTTATACACTCCCAGCACAAGGATTCCCACTATGGGATGGATGACCGTAAACCATATATAATCATTTATATATATTTATATATATATACCCGGAAAATCCCGGAAAACTATAAATCATATATAATCATGTCCATACGGTTTTCCAGGTATATGTATATATATATAACCATGTACATCCATGTACCATGTTTGATCCACTCGTTGTTTGTTGTTTCAGACTGTTTCAGGACATGGGCTCTGATATTCAGCTGGATGGCCAGGACGAAGGGAAGGAAGGAGTGGACGTGTTGGACCTGTACCATCCCCAGTTGCCATGATATCAACATGATATGTTTACCCAACCTGGTTATGACTAACAGTTTGCCATGGTTAAGCCATGGCCCATAAAAATAGATGGTTTACCTATTATTAAAAATGGTGATTTTCCATCGCTATGTAACAAATAACCAGATGGTAGGTTTTTCAGTGATTGAAATTCAGATGCCATTTATGCCATTTATGCCATTTGGCCGCCTTTTTGAAAGTGACCCGCAGCCATCAAATCAGATCTGCATTTTGGAGGGCGCCCCGTCGGTCCGTCGCTCCTGTCGTAAAAAAAGCCATGGCCGAAATCCGCGGAACCACCGGCATGCTGAGTCAGGCCGAGCAAGGCACGGGGAAAATCAGGGGGATCATAAAGCCACGGTTTCGCAGAAAACATCCGAAACAAAAAACGGATTCCTGGTTTTGGCGTTGTCCAAGAATGGAGCATGGCAACTTTTCGTTGGAAAAATGATCATCAAATACAATTGGACCCCTGGTTTTTACCGTTGGAACTGGGAGTTCTGGACGTTGGACAAATCGGTCGCCAGTCTTCCAGGTCTGAAGCTCTTCGAGGCCCAAGCGGGCACCGCGGCGGAATATGACAAGGCAGCAGCGGAGAAGTACAAGGCTGAAATCGACACGCGAATGAAAACCTTGGAAGATGAGGCCTGGATGGAATGTGGCCTGGAACTGGTTGGTGGTTTGGAACTTTTTGTTTTTATTGTCCATTTCATAAAAAAGGGAGAATCATCCCAACTCAGACAAATTAAGATACAAATTGAAACCACCAACCAGGGAATGTCAGCGGATCAATCCCATGATATCTGGCGATGGTTTCAGCTGGCGATGGGACTCAAACATTGACGGTTGCAAATAATCGGATCTCCAAGATACCATGGTGAAACATCATCAGTTTGCCCCTCTGTCACTGGTCAGAAAATCATGATTTAATATACTTAATTAATGAAAATAATATATGAAATATCATGTGAAATCATGTAACATTATCCATCATTATCCCATCTCTTCATTGTAAACGGGTGATAAATCATCGATAAATCATCGTCATGGCTGAGACCGTCATGTTTGCCACGGCAGGCTGCCTTGCTCACGGGAAAGGACAACAAGAAGGAGCGTGCCGCGAAGGGCAAAGAAGTGGCTGAATTGAAGGCGGAACAGCGTTTCTTGGGGCACAAAATGCTAAATGGAGATGCCCAAAGTGTATAATTAGTATCAATGTATATCGTTTTATTCATTATACATGTATACGTATTCATGTCTATATATTATATATATACAATATAATATATATAATATACACTATATATACACATAAAATCAAGCATCCAGATGTTATTGCTGTTCATGTTTAAAACTCTCCCCATCAATCCGTCCATCCATTTCTATCCTTGAATGGTTCTGACTTGGGACGTAAAAGCTCGAGAGTCAAGAGTCTTCAGCGCCTGGCACCAGAGTTTTTATATAGTATGGGTGTATCTTTATATAGTTATACAGAATACATAATAATAGAATATAATAGATATGTATTTGTTTAGTATGTTTGTTTCCCTTGTGGTATCCACAGTTCTGCAGCTCGCAATTCTCAACTGAGGCTATGTGGACGCCTGTAAGATCGTGAAGGGCCTTGAACCGAAATTCGGCAACTTCGTGACCAAGGCAGCTGTGATCCCTGACGCCCCAATCGAAACGAAGGGCCCCGAGGAAGACACGAAGGTCGCCTCAAAGAAGGACAGCAAGAAGGAGACCAAGAAGGAAAGTGCTGGCTTGAGCCCTGCAGAAACCAAGGACAGCAACGGTGAAACCATTGGGAAATTGAATGAAATGATCAGCATGATGATCAGCATGAGGGTTTAGAAACAACAACTGAAATATGCAACTTGCTGAGTGGGTGCAACAGCCGAGAAAAACTAGTAGATCATATACTGTATATATGTGATTTCCATATAGTGTCCTTGGTAAGCAAATAGTAACTGGACCATTGGAACATCTGACGGGATCTGATCGCCAGGAGCTTGAGAACCTGAAGCAGTCCATCGTTGAACGCAAAACCATCCTGAAGGAACAGGGCATGAGCGGGGGACAGCAGAACAAGGACCGAGACAGCCTGAGACGGCTGATCAAAACCTGATTTGTTGGTGTTGTCCGGTTGTCAAAAAGGTACCACCAAGCCTTCCATGTTGAATGATGTTGCTTCTCCCAAGTATCACGAAGAATCAGGACATGAAGAAGCGTCGGATCTTGTCAGGTTTCCTTCTGATCTTGGCCAGGATGAAGAAGTCGTGAAGATGGTCGCACGGATGAACGAGCTGAAGGAGAAGCAGGAACCTGGCAGCACCAAGAAGGAGAAGGATGCCAAGAAAGACACCCAGCTGCAGAAGTGGAGCAGTTGAAACTTGAGTGTGTAGAGAAGGTTTAATTGGATCGATTGGATGACGAATGTTGGCAGACTATGACTTAAAAATTTAGATGTGGCTTCAGCCAAGTCCAGTTGACACTGGTGGTGTGATATCAGCATTTGTATGATGCTGACTGCATGTTTCACTCAACGCTCAAAATCCGATGTAGTCAGGACAAGAAGACTCCTTTGAGCGCCGAGGAGCAGAAGGAATTCCAAAAGCTCCAAGGCGGCCCTCAGGGTCTCAAAATCAGGGACCCAGAAGTCTCATAATTTTCTCAGATTGCCATTTTGAGATATCTCCTAAGGCTTCACAAAGAAAATGCAATCCGGACCTCTGACCATCAGATTGTTCTTTTGGCAAAGCTATGTCAATGGTTTCGTTTGTTTGCAGCGCACTCATGCGACCTATCTCGACCATCATTTCACTGATCTCATCGTCACTTACGTCGCTGTCTGCTGGAGGTGAGATTGAAATCTACAAGGCCAAGCTGCGAACTGAGTTCGGCTACAGCAACAAGGACATCAAAGCGGATCCAGATTTGCAGGAGATGGAAAGCCGCATTGCCGCCTTCCAAAAGCGCAGCTGATTATATAAACAAAAACCGGCGGATGACATGGGCCTGTGAGGCCCAATCAGGTGGCCAGCGTGTTGAGTGATGTAATCCATTTGTAAGAGATCTTGATTCTCTCTAGAGATAGTCTGAACAGATGCTTTTGAAGCGATGGCCACCTGAATATTTAAACATTTCTGAAGTGAAGCAGCCGCAGGTGCCACCAGATGAGTGGACATCGACTGTTTTTGTTCCATCTTTGAACGGGGTCTCAGCCGGTTCCACTGAAGCCCAAGGGAGCGTGGACAGAGGTCCCTTACTCGACCTAGCTCAGCCACCCGCATTTTATGTGCGCGTCAAAAAAGCATCGCTTCCGCAATCTTCAGAAATGGAGCTTGCACTAGTCCAACATCTTGAAAAGCACCAAATGTTACCAGGTCTCACAATGTTCATTGGCTTTTTATTTCAGGAAAGTTTTGCAAGAAACCATGGTGTGCACCAGGAAACCATGGTTTGCACACGTAGTGACGTACTGTTTTTTGGTACAAAATTGGTGACCTGCAATGACTGTGTCTTCAGGACTTGTTGCAGCTGGGATTGCAAGACCTGCGACGAGCCATTGCGATGATCCCACAGGAGCCTGTGCTCTTCCAGGACGGCGTCGGTTAATTAAGGGCGGTTGAGAGATGCCAACACCTCGGCCTCCCACTTCCTCAAACAGATCTCATCAGATCTCTATATCACACTGTTATCACACCCATCTTTGCTGGACTTATCTCATCTTATCTCCATGATGCTTATCTCTATCACACTTATCTCATCTTATCTCTACCAAGCTTATCTCTGTCACACTTGCTTCTATCACACTTATCTCCATCATACTTGCCCCTTATCCCAATTCTCCCTATCAAGCTTATCTCTACGATGCTTCTCTCTATTATCAAACTTCTCTCTATCGCGCTAAACCTATAGTCTCTGCTTGTCTTTTGCAAAACTAACAGGCAACTTGAGGTGTTCTTGATTATCCTAGACCCTTTAGTAACTTTAGTAGTGAGAAGTTCGATGAAATTCACTAACGTATTTGACCATATCTGGTTGGATATGGTTGGAGGAGTCTTTGCGGTACAACTGCGACCCGTTTGAAGAGCACAGCTCTGAAACCATTTGGGCAGCACTGGAAGACTCCCAGTTGGCCAGCTGGGTGCGCGAGCGCGGTGGAGCAGAGGAACCATGGCCTTCATGGGGTGTTTTTTTATGGGAACGCTTCGAAGGTGCTGTAAAATCATGTAAAATCCATGTGAAATCGATGTGAAATGATACATCATGATACAACGCTAGAGGCCCAGAAATTGCAGATGCCAAAAAAAGGGGTTCACAACTGCACCCCACAATTGCAGATGTATCGGCCATTCCCAGAGTCCCAAAAAAAGCGGGTCGAAGGTAGACCTGAGATGAAAAAACGGCATGTACTCCTCGTTCTGAACTACCCTTGGTACCTCCAAATGAAAGATTGTCAATGGACACTGATGGATTATTTCAGTCAGTAACAAACAAACATATTTATTATATATATATATAATCATATATAATAACATAATTACATATATTATGTATTATTATTCTCGATGGCAACGCATGTTCAAATCGCAGGAGCAGCTGGAGAAGTTATTGGCCCTGGAAATCAAAGAGGGCGGCCACTCGGCCATGATTTGCCATGACTTGTTGCGGCAATCTCTTGACCTTCCATGGTTTATTGATCTCAACGTTTGGGAAACAAAACACAAAATCCAATGGTTAATCATAAGTTGTTTCCATTCAAACATATCCAACAACATATTTGAGACGTCCTCCATCTTTGGACAAAACCATTTTTTTATCCTTCAAACAGCAGATACAGCACCTTTTCATCGTTTTTCAAGGACAGAATCTGTCAGTGGGGCAGAGACAAATGGTCGCAATTGCTCGGGCAGTACTTCGACAATCCAAATTGGTGGTTCTTGATGAAGCCACTGCAGCTTGTTGGCAAGTCATGGCAAGTCACGACGTTCGCTTCTTGCTGAACTTGCTGGGTTTGTCTGAAAATATACCTGGAAATCTATGGAAATCTAATGGTATCATGTTCATTTTCTGATTCAAAAGGATTATTTGGGGCTATACAGTACACAGATGCACAGGGATTCGAAAACCCAGCTGCAATACATTTATTGTGCTTTGAGGCTGCAATCGATGCTCAAACCGATGCTCAAATTCAGCTGGCCATTCGCCGATGTTTTGAGAATGCCACGTCTCTCACCATCGCACACAGTACCTCGGCTGACACCCGCAGCACCATCGGCTGGGTTTACGGCATGGCATAGCAGTACAGCGCTGGTCGCGGCAAAACAGCGAAATTTTGACATGTGCCTTTTCCGATTCCAGACGTACCCCCCAGAACCATCATGTGTATATAACTCTCAAATATCATGATGGTTCTTTAATACTCATGATACCCATGATGTTTCTAATATATCATCTAATATATCAAATACCATCATTGTGTTCTTTGTGGTACCCTAACACTCTCTGTTGCTGGTTTGGGCACGATATCTCCAAGGATTGCAGACCATCTTGGACTCTGATCGCATCATGGTGCTGGCACAGGTGCAGAGGATCAGTGATGATCAGTGGATAGCTGTGGACTTTGTGATTTTACATGCAGCAATTTTGCAGATGTGAGGACCATGGTATTGATCCTGGAATCTTCATTTCTTACGACGTCAGTTTTTAATGATTTTGCCACAGAGCAGGGCGAGATTGTCGAGCTGGCTCCGCCAGATGACTTGCGAGCGACGCATCTGACAACAGTCGAGTTGTGATACCAGTTGTGACTCCACTGTTCAGAAGGTCCATCACAAGTCCTTCGTATCTTTATGTATCTTTATTCAGCTTCAAAAAGTGACACTTCTCAAGTGACTACTGTAAATCATAGGGCCTATAGGGAGGTGAATCAGCAGTTTTCAGGTTGGCCGTCGTGGATATTGTTGTGCCAAGGCCAGAGATGGTGGAGTATTTCGGAGCATGTTGGAATCCGCTGAAGACTGGTGAGGTGTGGATCCGCATGGTGGAAGATCCGGTCCAACCATTGGCACAGACGCAGCATGACGCAGCTTTCCAGGTGCATCTTGGCATCTTGTGAGGTGGAGCAAATGTGGGGTGGTTGACCTTGTACATAGATTTTACATAGATTTCTGGATTTTTCTAGATCTAGGGGTAAAATCTAAGGAGCCTTTCCAAAGACGAGAGGCTGTGCAGATGTGCCACTCGTGGCAGTAGACTTAGTAGACTCAGTAGACTTTCTGCTGGTGTACAGATCTCGCGCGAAGTCTGAAACCATGAGCGCCTGGTTGCTTTGTTTCAAGGCTACTGCAATCGAAGTGTTCAACCGTCGGAAGGGAAGGAGATGGGATGATGCTGCAAGGATGCAGCTCAATTCCTTGTCATCGTGAGGGACCAGTGTACATTGCCCGCACTCCTATGGTATGCTTGGCTTCCTGAAAGTTGCTGCATCGCAGTCATTTTGCACATGGGTTTCTGCATGTTTCTGCCATTTCCGATTTAGGTTACTACAAATCACGTGCCGGTGGTCCACGCTGGCATGTTTGTCCTGAGACGTTTTTGAAGAAAACTATAACTGCCTTGCTAAGGGAGAATGACCTATGAAAAGAGACGTGATTGGAGGATATTTCATTGGAAGGTTAGTGTATTGGAGGCAATGTTTCAAAGGAGATCTCTCTTTGGTGATGAAACTGCCAGGTTTCTGTGATACCTACTGCGATCGCAACGACACATGTTCCAACAATGGGGAGTGTAATGAGTCGGAGTCCCAGCAGAAGGCAAAATGCCCCTTGTGTGCTTCAGTCAGCATCGTCTGGTTTTTGACAGAAGCGGGGTTCCTTTGGCCCTACAATCAAAAAGCACAATTTTCGGGGGTTAATTTTCTGAAAAAAATGAAAATCAAATGGTGTGGATGAGGATAGCTAAACCGGAAGCCCTCAAACTCTGGATTTACTACAGATCAGCTTGCAGCCCTGTTGAGACTGAGGCGTGGACGTTGCCAGTGTGACCTCTGGTATTTCGGTGAAACTTGCGACTGCTCCTGCAATGGTATGGTGACCCAGTTGGGCTATGTTGGCTTTGTGATGGTCTTGTCCAATTTGCTGAAACATGCTCAAACCAAAAAAAAGACACATTGGTTGATCATCACTTTTCATCACGTTTAGAAAAAAGAATTGCCATCAGCCATGGCGTTTCCATTTCTGGATGAACTCTACACTCTGGTAAACTAACATAACAATGGAAAATCACCATTTTCAATGGGAAAATCCAATATAAATGGTCATTTTCAATAGCTATGTAAGTTTACCAGAGGGTAAACTGACTAAACTCAGTTTTCAGCGACGGGATGGCAACTCAGTTCAGGCAGAGGGATCTGCGAGTCGGATGGCTCTTGCAGCTGCGATGCCCGCTTCACTGGCGATCGATGCGTGTCGACCTGAGATTTTTGGCCCAGCGGCGATCTGTAGAGTCAGACGGTACCGATCTACAGATGTGACAGAGAAGATGTGAGAAATCGAAAAAAACATCATGTCCGTCCATCTTTGGTCACTGTCTAAAAAATGATGATATAGATGGATTTCAGTGACCAAAGACAGTGATACTATATGATACTGATATATCATATGATACTGATATATCATATGATACTGTATCATTGAGATACTGATATAGTATGATTAATAGTATCAGTATCATTCCGTATCTGCAATTATATGGCATAGCAAACGCAATAGATGTAGCAATACAACCAGGATGTTGGCGCAAAATCTTCGCCCAGGAGCTACCTGTGCTGAACCAGTCATCTGTGGAAGAGTGTGGTAACTGCAGTGCTCGGGGCATCTGTGTGGCAAGTCCAGCTGGCCTGTTGCAGAGATTGCTCGATTTCTGTGTGTTGGTACATTGCATCTTAGCCCAGACTTCTTCTCAGCTCAAAAATATGTCAATGTGTCTTCACTATGTCATTTTTTTCATTGATGCACTTAAAAATTAGTATTAAAACTGTATTGATATTAGTAGAATCCTCTCTCAATTGGTACATCCAAAAATCAATATAAATTGGTACTTTATTTTAGTAAAAAAATGAACATCTCCGAGAATTTTTCTACATCCAAAGTGCCACCCTGCTGCTCCCCAGGCGACTTGGGCTGTCGATGTCTCGCAGGGTTCTTCGGAGAGACCTGCGTCGGGGCACCTGGGGTACCTAAGAAAAACAGGTGATTTCAATCCTGGGATTTTCGAATGTTGATTAAAATCATATTAAAATCACTCATGGGCCTCATGGGATTAGGAAATGTTGAGAAAAGTAATGGCATCATAATGTATCATAACAGATGATTAGGAAATGTTGTGAATCTAATGGGCTTTTCCGAATATTACACTACTCATCAACACCATAAATTGCAGCACTTCATAGTCCTCAAATGTCCTCAACATCTGAAGAAGCTTGGAAAAAGCACTGACTTAAACTCTGGTTGGTGGTTTGGAACATGAATTTTATTTTTCCATTCAGTTGGGAATGTCATCATCCCAACTGACTTCCACATTTTTCAGAGGGGTAGACTCAACCACCAACCAGATATATCATATATATATATATCTCAATATGTTATAATCCCATCATATAACCATATATAATCATTATTATTGGCATTATAACCACTATTGGCTTAAACTCTTCCCCTAATATTGGTGATGAGTTGATTTTTCTCGTTCCATGGTTCCCTCGAGGAGCGCTCCTGTGGTGACTGCCAAGCTGAGAACACCCTGTCAGGGGACCTCGGCACCACATGGCGCAACGCGCAGCGTTGAACGTCGGAGTGATCTAACTCCCCTTTTTGGATCTTTTTCGCAGGGTGAAATGACCTACCGGGTAGAGTCATGTAGAGTCTATAGATGTTGGGGGTTTGCCTTTGCATATGCTTCAGCCTGTCCAGAAAGTGGACCAGAAATTGCGGCGGCTTAGGTTATGTAGCGAAGGATTCTGCTACTGCAAACAAGGGCTCGGCTGTCCCAGTCGCCAGTCATTCCAGTGTCGTTTCTGTTGTCAGCTGAGTGTTTGATGGTTGTCAGCTTTGTACTTAAAGTTGATGCTATGGACTTTCGGATGCATGTGGTCCATTTCTTCCATTTCTGAGGGCACTCTAAAAAGGCAAAAACGATCAAAAACGGCACACTCCTCCAGAACGATTCTTAAGAACTTGATGGCTCCAGACACTGACCAGATACGACCCATGATGCCACCATGGTCCAACAGATTCCAACAGCCCAGATGGATATCTTTGGATCAGGTCGTGGGGTCCCCTATGCGAGAACACCTGCATGTGTTCGTCCATGGGCACAGAATCTTGTGTGAAGCTGAGCTAATCTGAGCTTTGTCATGGCTTTGAAACATGTTGAAACTCGAGTTATCTCGAGTTCAAATTGTCCCATGTTGTGATCGAACTGGATCGGTCCTGTGTTCAACTGTGTTCGCATTCGCCGAATCATTACCCGTAAATTTTTCAGCATTCAGCGAGGCGACCCCGCAGATGGAAGCTGCCGTCCTGGGCTCAGGAATGGAATGGAATGGAACAAATCTCTGGTTTTGGTGGTTCTGAAATTTCGACCCCCATGTGGTTTTGGTTCAGGAAGTGGCGTTGTCCTTCTTTTCAGGAAGTAGAATCTATTAATAGAATAAAACAGATACTGCAATTGACCAAGAGTGGTGGTTGCTCTCAGGTTGCCGCACTGGTTGGCAAGGTTCAGCATGCGACCAATGTGACCGGGTCCTAAGATGCCAGCATCATTTTCAGTCAGACGTGGAGTTTCAACCGTGTTTTGTTCACCGTTGCCAGACTTGACGTATCTTGACGTGTGCACCGTTTCGGAGTCACCCAGGCAACGAACTATTATCCCGAGGGCCAATGCAACATCTTCTGTCAGCCCTGCACTTTTTGCACACATCGATGGTGCGAAAGATGCGATGGCAGCCACGGTTTCCAGAGATTTGCTCCAAAAATATCACGTCGTACAGTGATGACGGTCGCGATACATTTCATGATACTAATGTTCCACGTTTTTTTCCACAACTGACATCATGACATCATCATGACATCATCATGACATCATGACAACTCGAAACGCCAAATTGGGGTGACAGATGTGACAGGTGACGGAGCTACAACGTGCAGCGGATTTGGAACGTAAAGTGAACCCAGGGGCCCGGGCTTGGTGAGAACAGCCTACATATTCATCTGGGTAGATTTGATCACGACCTCACCGTTCTCCCTCACTGGAATCATGGTTAATAAGGAAAATCATCCCCAAATGGCCTTAATTCAGGTTAGTGAAATATTATAATTTACCCAGATTCATCATTATTCTCCGTTGGGCTTTGTCAACTGAGGTGCAGCCCTGAAGGACAATGTGTTTGCAGCAACCTCAGGGAGAGGACGAACAAGTGCAAGTCTTAAGCTTATTGAAAGAATGAGTATGATTGAGTGAAAATACAAGTGAACATCCTCATAAATCCACATGAAATCCCCATGATATCTATATACATATATATATATATCGGCGGATATATGTATATGATATATATTTTTATTAAATCAAGGTGAGCCGATAACGAAACGCGCCCCTCAGCACCATTTGTCGAGGTACCGGAGCGCGTTCCGTGGAATCCGCGTGCAGCCAATGTTTGCCACACTACTTCCCGGCGGAGGACCGGAGAAGACCGGAGAACCGGAGAGGTGGAAGTCCCATCTTCATCCCCAAAAGCCATTGAAAAAACCTGAGGGAATCCCTAGTGATCCCCATGTTCATCCCCATTAATATGAAAAATCCCCATTATGTCAATCAACAATCCTCAGTCCTCTGCTGTTAAATCCCCAATGGTAAGCCGCTGAAGAGAAAATCAGAGCCGGTCGTACCGCGCCTTTCAGTCGATCGTCCAGGATGTGCTCACAGTCATTGGGATGACAGATCCGCCGGAGATCTATGTTGAGGAGAGTTCCCTAAATTTCTTCCCTGGTCGATGTTTGAAGATATCTGGTTGGTGGGTTTTCATGGATTTTCTTTTTTTTTTCAGAGGGGTGGCTCAACCACCAACCAGATATCTGGTTGGATACTGTTTTGCCGTTGGTATCTGTTGGTATAGCAGGCTATAGCATGGTCTCCGGTCGAGACGCCATGCATTTGATCATCTTTGTTTCGGCAGCCTGCTGAATCCCAGATGGTGAGTTTCAGGAGACCCGGGAAATCGAGATTGACTGCCCAGGCATGATTCTGGGTTTGAGGCACTATAAAAAGAGCCACAACAGACCCTAGAAGGTGAAAGCTGTATTTCAATCATGAGATTGAGCCAGTATGAAATGAAATTTGATCCGACTGATGCCAGGGTAGGGATAGCAATATTGGAGATATTGGGAGGTTCTAAATCATCTAAATATATCTAAATCTCATTCGCCACTAGGACATCAATATCTTAGAAGGATCCGACCGTTTCTGTGCAGGTGAAGAAAACGAGACCGATGACTGGGAGATGAATCTGAGCTTCAATGACACGAATGGAAGTAATGGCACCAATGGATCTACCCGTGGTATCATGGTTTCGGCCTCAGTTCAGATATTCGGCCGACTGGAAGAGTTTGCCATCCATCTGCGTGTGCCCAGGTCGGCGACAGAGGACAGCACTTTGATCAGTTTCGAGGTGGCGAAATGGTGGAAATGATCACCCCAATTTTGGTGCTGTCTTTGTTTGTTTACCCTCTGGTAAACATTGGTAAACATACAAAAAACTATGGAAAATCATCATTTATAATAATTAATAGTAGGTAAATCATCTATTTCTATGGTCCATTTTCAATAGCTACGTTAAATTACCAGAGGTTACTAAACATCACCAATTTATGGTTTTAAGGTGTGGGTCCACTGGGATACCCCAAGTTTTTTTCGACCATCTCGTCAAACAGGACCCCGCTGTCGCGTCAACATCACTGTGAATGTATCGTTGAACACCACAGGCAGGACGGCACTGGAACCTACATTTGGAACCAACAGGTTTAGTGCAGCTAAGCCATCATTGGATGAATCTCTATGGCTGACGAGCCTTTATCAGGATTGTGACTCATGAGAACATATGAGAACCTGTTGGAAAGAACTAGAATGACAAGATTGTTTTGAAAACATATTGATTATTATTGATTTTTCAAAGGAAGTTTAGGGGGAGAAACTTCCGTGTTACGGACTTTTAGAATGTCAGGGAAAGAGTTAGTCAAAGAAAGAGTTAGCAAAGAAAGAGTTCGTCAGGGAAAGAGTTAGTCAAAGAAAGAGTTAGTCAAAGAAATAGTTAGTGAGGGAAAGAGTTAGTCAAAGAAAGAGTTAGTGAGGGAAAGAGTTAGTCAAAGAAAGAGTTAGTGAGGGAAAGAGTTAGTCAAAGAAAGAGTTAGCAAAGAAACAGTTAGTCAGGGAAAGAGTTAGTCAAAGAAAGAGTTAGTCAGGGAAAGAGTTAGTCAAAGAAAGAGCTAGTGAGGGAAAGAGTTAGTCAAAGAAAGAGTTAGCAAAGAAACAGTTAGTCAGGGAAAGAGTTAGTCAAAGAAAGAGTTAGTGAGGGAAAGAGTTAGTCACAGAAAGAGTTAGCAAAGAAACAGTTAGTCAGGGAAAGAGTTAGTCAAAGAAAGAGTTAGTGAGGGAAACAGTTAGTCAGGGAAAGAGTTAGTCAAAGAAAGAGTTAGTGAGGGAAAGAGTTAGTCAAAGAAAGAGTTAGTCAAAGAAAGAGTTAGTCACAGAAAGAGTTAGCAAAGAAAGAGTTCGTCAGGGAAAGAGTTAGTTAAAGAAAGAGTTAGTCAAAGAAAGAGTTAGTGAGGGAAAGAGTTAGTCAAAGAAAGAGTTAGTGAGGGAAAGAGTTAGTCAAAGAAATAGTTAGTGAGGGAAAGAGTTAGTCAGGATATATGAGGTAGTCAAAGAAAGCGTTAGTGAGGGAAAGAGTTAGTCAAAGAAAGAGCAAAGAAAGAGTTAGCAAAGATAGTGTTCGTTAGGGAACGAGTTAGTCAAAGAAATTGTTCCCGCAATGTAAATGGGATTGCACGTGGTGCTGGTGGATGAGTTGCCGATGGAATTCCATTGTGATTTGCAACTCTAGGATCGTTCCCTCACTGTAAATGGGGTTGCAAGTGGTGCTGGTGGAGGAGTTGCCGATGGAGTTTTGAAGGAAGTCTCGCACGAAATGCGTTTTTGAGAGATAGCAGATGCACGAAAACCTATGTTTTTCCATACAAAGTTCGTCCCCGAACGCCGATGATCTACCTCTGCGGTGCGACGGGTGCGAGACGGTCTCGTGTGTGGTCGGATCATGGTCGGATATTCTCGGATCATGGTCGGATCGGTTCCGCATTGTAAATGGGGTTTCAAGTGTTTTTCGTGCATGTGCGGTCGACAGAATTCCATTGTGATTTGCAACTGTAGGATCGTTCCCGCATTGTAAATGGGGTTGCAAGTGGTGCTGGTGGATGAGTTGCCGATGCAATTCCATTGTGATTTGCAACTCTAGGATCGTTCCCTCACTGTAAATGGGATTGCAAGTGGTGCTGGTGGAGGAGTTGCCGATGGAGTTTTGAAGGAAGTCTCGCACGAAATGCGTTTTTTTTCTCCATTTTGGCGCTAGTGATTTTCCGTCTAAAAATCCTTTTAAAAAGTGCTTCAAAATCGTCTTTTTTTCGCTCTGGCGTCGAAATCCGGTTTTGGAGCTACAATTTCCGACGCCGTTGCGCGTAGTTCTATTGTGTTTTGCAACTCACATTGTAATGGCTGCGTCAAGGTTGCTTCATGCTGTGGCTGCATGCGTAATACTATTGTCTTTTGCAGCTGGACTTCGTAAATCGTATTGGAGTGGCTGCATGAAGGCTGCCACAGTGATTTGTCAGCAGATTTTCTCCATTTTGGCGCTAATGATTTTCCTTCTAAAAATCCTTTTAAAAAGTGCTTCAAAATCGTCTTTTTTTCGCTCTGGCGTCGAGATCCGGTTTTGGAGCTACAATTTCCGACGCCGTTGTGCATAGTTCTATTGGGTTTTGCAACTCAGTCTCTGCAGATCGCATTGTAATGGCTGCGTCAAGGTTGCTTCGTGCTGTGGCTGCATTAGTAATACTATTGTCTTTTGCAGCTGGATCTCGTAAATCGTCTTGGAGTGGCTGCATGAAGGCTGCGAAATAAATTTGTTAGCAGATTTTCTCCATTTTGGCACTAGTGATTTTCTTTCTAAAAATCATTTTAAAAAGTGCTTCAAAATCGTCTTTTTTTCGCTCTGGCGTCGAGATCCGGTTTTGGAGCTACAATTTCCGACGCCGTTGCGCGTAGTTCTATAGTGTTTTGCAACTCAGTCTCTGCAGATCGCATTGTAATGGCTGCGTCAAGGTTGCTTCGTGCTGTGGCTGCATTTGTAATACTATTGTCTTTTGCAGCTGGATCTCGTAAATCGTCTTGGAGTGGCTGCATGAAGGCTGCGAAATAAATTTGTTAGCAGATTTTCTACATTTTGGCACTAGTGTTTTTTTGTTGCACGTAGGTTTAGAGCAGTGTGAAGTGTGGGACGTAAAGAGTGCAGTGTGAAGTGTGAAGTGTGAAGGAAGAAGTGAGAAGTGTGGACTGTGAAGTGTGAAGTGTGAAGTGTGGAGTGTGAAGTTTCAGTTTGGAGTGCGAAGAGCGCAGTGTGAAGTGTGAAGTGTGAGGTTTGGAGTGTGAAGGAAGCAGTGAGAAGTGAGAAGTGTGAAGTGTGAAGTGTGAGTGAAGTGTGGAGTGCGAAGTGCGAAGTGAGAAGTGTGAACTGTGAAGTTTGGAGTGTGAAGTTTGGAGTGGGAAGGAAGCAGTGAGAAGTGTGAAGTGTGGACTGTGAAGTGTGGAGTGTGAAGTGCGAAGTGAGAAGTGTGAAGTTTGGAGTGTGAAGGAAGCAGTGAGAAGTGAGAAGTGTGAAGTGAGAAGTGTGAAGTGTGGACTATGCAGTGTGGAGTGCGAAGAGCGCAGTGTGAAGTGTGAAGTGTGAAGTGTGAGGTTTGGAGTGTGAAGGAAGCAGTGAGAAGTGTGAAGTGTGGACTGTGAAGTGTGAAGTGTGAGTGAAGTGTGGAGTGTGAAGTGCGAAGTGAGAAGTGTGAAGTTTGGAGTGTGAAGTTTGGAGTGGGAAGGAAGCAGTGAGAAGTGAGAAGTGAGAAGTGTGGAGTGTGAAGTGCGAAGTGAGAAGTGTGAAGTGTGAAGTGTGAAGTTTGGAGTGTGAAGGAAGCAGTGAGAAGTGAGAAGTGTGGAATGTGGAGTGTGAAGTGTGAAATGCGAAGTGAGAAGTGTGGACTGTGAAGTGTGAAGTGTGAAGTGTGGACTGTGAAGTGTGAAGTGTGAAGTGTGGACTGTGAAGTGTGAAGTGTGGACTGTGAAGTGTGAAGTGTGAAGTGTGGACTGTGAAGTGTGAAGTGTGAAGTGTGGACTGTGAAGTGTGAAGTGTGCAGTGTGAAGTGTGAAGTGTGAGGTTTGGAGTGTGAGGTTTGGAGTGTGAAGGAAGCAGTGAGAAGTGAGAAGTGTGGAGTGTGAAGTGTGGAGTGTGAAGTTTGAAGTTTGGAGTGCGAAGAGTGCAGTGTGCAGTGTGAGGTGTGGAGTGTCGAGGGAAGGACACGGTCGGGACAGGTTGTCTTTGAACTATAGGTCATTTATGTTTGGGAAACTTCCGCCGCCGGCTTGCCCGGGTCTATGTTATATGTTCACTGAATATCTTCAACCTGTGGTTGACAAACACCTGCAGATATGGTGCAGCCGATCACGTCCGGTTTCCCAGTGCAATACCCTCTGGTAAACTGTCACATAACTATGGAAAGATCCACAATTGTTCATGGGTAAATCCACTATTTCTATGGCCATTTTCAATAGCGAACTGTTAGTCATTACCAGAGGGTAATCAAGGTGATAAATCTTATTCCAGCGTGAGCGACATTTCTTGTGCCTTGCTGGGTTTGTTCCGTCGGAAATCTCTGAGGAATCTGATCGCAGCTTGTTCCCGTGACTCCAGCGCTTGTTTGTTTAAGCGGGGAAACTCTTCATTTCCGAAGCTCCGCAGGTCTTTGCAGATCTCTTATGCAAAGTGTGTCCAGACTGACCTTTTTTAACCAGCGAATCAACATCTGCAGCCTGACTCTGATGGTTCAGAGCCACTCCCATGAGAAATGATGGATAGCAGACATAGCAGTGTGTCGGGATGGCAATGATGTCCACAATGCCAGGCTACTGCAATCCTACCATCAGTTGCTCTGGCTTCGGTACTTGCGATCCTATCAGCGCCTCGAAAGCCTTTCACGCCTTGGATGTATGATGATGTAGAAAAGTGTCCTATATCATAGAATCATATCTTCAATTGGCAATAACTCAAAAGCTGCCACTCCTGTCTTCATGGAGGATGCTGGAAAAAGCTACTGAATCAGTGGCACAGTGGCATCGTAAGAGAGCATTGAGGTGCTGCGTGCATTTGCGACAATGATCACTTCAGCTCTGACTGCAGTGGTGTTTGTGCGGCTCCAAGTCTTCAGTGTTCAGTGGCAAGTTTTGAAAGCGGAACAGCTGCATAGTGAATAGATGTGATTTTTGTGATTTGAAATCCGAAACAAGATCTGACTGGTGCAAATATCCCATCTGGATAAGTTTTCTCTGCAATTTGTCAGTCTCTGGTGCAAATATCCAGGCTCAGACCATTGTTACGCTGAAGGACAGCGATGAACAGACTGGATGTAGCTCCTCCAAGTTGGCAGTTTGGAAAAAGATCTGGGTCGCAAAATTGGAAATGCTTGCCATTTTGTGGCAATTCAAGGGGAAAATATGGGAAAATGATGATATAGAATTTGAGACGACCTCACGTACAGATCCACTTCCACCGTGCCAATTTGGTTTGGCTACCCTTGACTCCCTTGAAGGAACAGAATTCTGTTCGCTAGCAACGGGCGCTTCAACGCCAACCTGCACTTGCAAGCACGGTTTCTCAGTTTGGCACTATCAATGGCGATTTGGATTTGCCAAAACGACATTTTGGCACAATTAATTCATATTATGGGATAAGATATGGCATCCGAATGAGTACCCTTCCCTTTTATATATTTTATATGACATCCGAATGAGATTTATATTTTATATGCCATATTTTACGTTGTTCGAGTCAGTGGTACAAGGTTTGATGTGTTTCTTTGAGTGGATGTCTCTTGCATAAGCTTCGGGATTGTGCATAAGCGGTGGTGCAAGTGCTGTATGATTCTCATGACTTCGGAGGTCTTTGCTGCAAGAATCTGGAGTTTCGAGTTCCGTTCCTTTCGGAATCAATTTCCACATTTCCAGCGGAAGTAAGCTGGAAGTGACCTGGAAGTGACCTGGAAGTAAGGGATGATTTGCACAGAAAGATGACTGCGGCACTGCGGCTGTCCGGCTAAGGCCCAGCTATTGGGACACAGACTGCCGGAAGATCCCAGCGCAATCCCGAAACCAGACATAGCAATGCGGATCTGGGATTGGCCCTGGCTAGGTGGGGTGAAACACCCTTTTGGATAAGCACGTTATGTGACATTGGCACGGCAGATTTCAGGAACGATTTCTAGCAATCACAACGTGAATCACAATCTTAACATTATAAACAATTATGCATCCATGACCAAGATCAATCATGGATCGAGATCTTAAGATTCTTAACATGATCCATACAATCATCATGATGATTCTATGGTTTGTCCATCATTTTTCCATCCATGGTCCATCCATTTTTCATCATTTTTCATCTTACTTGTGCTAAACGTAGGGAATTTTCGGGAATGATCCGCAATAACTATTAACAAAATCATCCCAGCAACCCCAGCAACCCATCCATTCCCTACGTAAAACGCACCAGTAAGTCATACCTTTACTCCATCCCAAGGTCGATGGAGTTGCACCTGCACCACTGCTGGCACCGTCTGCTCCTGAATGGCGATTTGTTCAGCGTCTGTGTGAATGGCGATGGCCTCTGGTTATGACTAACATAGCTAATGGGAGATTTAACCATGGGGGATTGAACCATGATTTAAATGGGATGTTTCATGGGATTTACCCTCTGGTCATTTAACGTAGCTATTGAAAATGGCCCAGTCGAAATAGTGGCTTTACCCATGAAAAATGGTGGATCTTTCCATAGTTATGTGACAGTTTACCAGAGGGTAGGACAAATGTATGGTAAGCGGATACTATCCGGATACTATCTAGACATAGTCAAATGAAGTCAACGTGCACCAGTGACATGCATGTACTGATGTACAAACCAACAATGAGGGAACATGTCAGTATGCATGTACCTTCGCAAGAACATATCAGGCAGCGTATGTATTGTCCTTCCATGCATGTGCTGTTGTCCTGACGAATATACTTGCAGACAATATCTGTGAATGTGTGCTCCATTTTTTGACAACTCCTTCTTTTGCAATCAGGAAGTGTCATGAGTCATGATGTCAATGTGCATTCTATGTATATTATATATATATACATATGTAATTATTGCCAGCAGGAACTTCATAAAGTCCATCCACGATGTTTCATTGGCCAACTTGTGCGCAACGTTGACTTTTGCGCACGAGTTGTCTTGCAACGACGGCTCTTCGGGTGATGGCTCTTGCCTTTGCAAGTGCAATGCTCAGATCTTCTGGAACTTGACCTCAAGATATGTCAAGATCCATATTTTGTCCCAACACTTACTGGTCCTTTGGTGTTTTGATCACATCGATTTTTTTCATCATGAGGTCCGGCTTCATTGGCTTTGCCTGTGATAGTTGTGCCGCCTACATGTGACCTGATGGTTGAAATGGGAAACCCAATGGAAAATGGCGATCTCAGTTGATGTATGTTGCGGTTTTCCATCCGCTGATGTCAAGTCAACACCTCGCATCAGCTGCAGCAGGTACCCTCCGGGTGAATGTTTCCGTCGTTGCGAAGAGGGCGTAGATTGCCTGGAAGGAACTTGTGTGCCTCTGGCAACAATTGTACCCTCTGGTAATTTAACATAACTATGGAAAGATCCACCATTTTTCATGGGAAAATTCACTATTATGGCCATTTTCCATAGTTATGTTAAATTACCAGAGGGTAGAGGATTTTGTTTACGCCTGCCTACCAAGCTGCCTATAGCTGCCTATCGAGCTGCCGTGTTGTCGCTTTTTTGCCGCGCTGCCAGACTCCTTTCACCGGTATTTGTGAATGTCAGTCCAGCTCTCGGACGCATTGCGTTGGTTGAAGAACGAAGGTGGAGAGACGACGAATTTGGACCTTACAGATCCTAAATAGCTTGGTTTTCCCTACAGTTCAACATAGTTAAACGTTCTGGTTGTTGCAATTACTAGACTGACCTGTAAGACATCATGTTCACATGCTGAGGACCGGCTGGGAAGGTACCAATTGTGGTTGCAACGTGGATATGAGCCGGGCATCTCATGATTCAGAACGCCGTTCCAGCCCAGACACAGAGCTAATCTAAGCCTTTGTTCCATATCTCTGTTCACTTTTGTGAGGACTGCTGTTCTGTTTCAATGATTTTCAATGTGTTTTCATCCGTATGACCGTATGGAAACAAATCTTAATGGGTCCATGAACCTCAAGCTGTAGATTTTGAGGTCCTGGCGATAGCTGCGGAGGGCAAGGCTTCTGCGCTGACAATGGCGCATGCATTTGCGACGTCAGGCGAGGTGAGTCGGACTTAAAAAGAGTTGGCGTTGCAGAAACCTGCAACACCCTGCAACCAGAGATAGTCATGTTTATTAACTGTTTATTTAAAGATTTTAATGTCATTGATGAGATTTATCCACTCTCCAAGACCAAGGGACCCAGGGACCCAGGGACATGGTGATGTTTCACGAGGCAACACAATGCTAGCTGACTGGTGGCCTTGAGCAGTTTGGAACACACAGGAAGCGCAGAGTTTTTGTCTGAAAACATGCGAAAATGAAAGATTCCAAAGTCTATTTTGGAAAATGTGGTCACATGTTGGGCTGGAAACAGATAAAAAGCCTAAGACTTTACAGAATTGGTTCTCGTTGAGAGTGAGATGCGCCAGGGTGCAAGGAAGCCAATGTGCAGACAGCAAGTCCTATCAACTCGCTGAGACAAACTGCAGGGCAGCCTGGATACGTTGGGTTGTGCAAACTGTGTGGATTCGGCAAGAGTTGTGTATCACTTGGTTCCCAATTCTCAGAACTGGCAGTGCCCTGCTTTAAAAAAAAAGCAACTTGCGGAAAACACAGAAGACTGCAAGAATTCGTACTCCGAGGTCCGTACTGCAACAACGTGGGCATTTGCGTCGAGGCTTGTCTTACATGACCTGATAGAACACCCAGACACCAGCAAGGAACTTGGCAACAGGTGTGTCGTAAGCAGAATCGCCGAATTCAGAAGGATCAGAAGGATGCCAAGATCATGCTCATCTGGTTGGTGGTTTCACACATTTTTTATTTTCCGTCATATTATGGGATAATCATGGATAATCCTTCCCATTTACTTTCATATTTTTCAGAGGGGTTGAAACCACCAACCAGTCATTCTTTATACTCCTTCTTTCTGCTCATTCGCCCCGCGCAGGATGCTGGACAATTTGCGCCCTGGCCTGGTGGGTCTGGTGGGTCCATACTGCGTTCATCTCCGGAGCCACGCAGCGATGTTTGTCCAAAACCTCTTAAGGTGATCAAACCAATCAAACCATGCTGGAAAACCAAGAAGAGATGAGGGATAAATTGGGATAAATGACAATCCATATATGATATATATGTTTTTCTAAAGCTAAAAATAGCTATAGATTCTCAGATGCCTACCATTTTTTTGCCGGATGTCGCCGGGGTTTCTCCCGGATACTGAGCTGAGGCGTGCAGCTGCGCAAAGAAGCTGGGCTACTACGGAACCAACTGCGAGGCGATTTCCCCGAATCATGGGATTTCTGTACGCAGAAATTGGTGACAAATATCTCAAAATGAAAAAACATCTGGTGATTTTGGGGAATCACATGGAATCACCTTATTTATTTTAAAGAAAAATCACATGTGGCTGAGTGGCTCCATATATCTGTGCTTCCAGCACCTGAGCATATGGCATGGCCAGGTTTTTTGCAGCAGCTGCAACCCCCTCAACACCAGGACGACTTCCAGCCACCAGGGGATCACGGCTGTCCCTGGATTCCTGGCAGCTATTTTTTTCAGGACCTGTGCAATTCTGAACCAGGTGGAGACATGTGACTGTCACAAGCTCAACATTGATTGATCACATTGGAAGCACTTTGATTAATCGCTTCAGGGATGTGGCTAATGACATGGTTTTTTCTGGGTGGAACTCTTCCAACGTCAGGAATGTGGATTGATTCGGAGCACTTTATGTTTTTTTTGGAAAAGCCAATTCGTATCCAGATGGACATGGGAAAAGTAGAGAATTCATTGCATACCTTTGATCTTTTGATCTGTCAAGTTGCTTTATCCATTTTATCCAGCCTTTTCGCTGCTTCCAAGGTGAGGATTGGTGGTGGGGTTGGGTGCTGAGCACATCTGAGCCCCCAAAAAAGCTCCCCTGGACAACGGCCGAAATCTGCGCCAGATCCGCCAGCAGATCGGCTCAGGTGCAGACTGCAGCCGACCATGCCCCTGCATTCTGGCGGGCTCAAAGTCCGGGATCCTGGATCCGATGGAAGCTGCTGATGTTTGCTGCAGCACCGATATGGGACCAATGGGACCAAGGTCGTGCCTTGCATCAACGGGGCAGTGTCCTGCTGGCGATTCTTGCAAACGACGTTGGTCCGCGCTGTGCGATGGTCGTTGTGGCAAGAAAAGGTCGAAGTGGGCAGTGAGAGGTACTTAAGTTATTTAGATGTATTTAGTCCATTGGTCTTAAAATGTGTCAAATCTGTTGCAATCTATTGCACCGTCATGGTAGAACTCAGCCAGCCAGGTGAATGCAAAGAGGGCTGGGCCGGTATCTATTGCGAGCAGTGTGCACCCGGTGACTCGACTGAAAGCTGCAGGGCCAAAAAGCCACGTCAAGGATAGCCTAGGCTGCTTGAGTATACCATGGATATACAATGGATATACAGAGGATGATAATGGAGAATTAGCATGTTGATTGAATATCAAGGAATGGCTCAAACGTATTCAAAGTATTCAAAAGTGCTCCCTTCCAAACTGACACTTCATGAATGTGCCTTTCAGTTCCTGAGGCTACTATCCTGAGGGTGCCTGCGATGTGCAGTGCGATGTTGGGAAAACTCAGAGTTTCAATGCACCTTCCCTTGATGATCTGGATGTTTCGCAATTTGTTTTTGTTATTCTTGAAGAAACGGTATAATATTTTTGACAATGACTTTGGAGGTGCACACAGAAAAAAGAATCACAGAATTTGCAGCACCGCTGAGTTCGGCACCACCTGCCACCTGAACGGCATTTGCGGGCCATCGGGCTCATGCCTTTGCAACGACTTGTGGGAAGGCCATGGATGGCATTGGATGGGCATGGGATATCATGGGATGCGGTACCATGCTGAACACATTGGACATAAATGTATACATTTACAATCATTTACACAAGCCATCACCATTCATGACCGTATAACCAAACTATCTTGCTGGCATTTTCCACATTTTTGCACCACTCGTTCGCCTCGGTAAGGTGAAGGTTGCACCTACTGCACCTTCGATGGGCTTCCAGAGGTCGGACTTTTCGTCGGACGTGGTCCCGTTTTCGTCGGCTTCGGCAACTTGACGACCTGCGCAGGTTGGAGACAACACCACAAGTTATCCATATCCACCGTGCTCGACGCGTTGTTCCGTCAGTTTCCCAGATGTCTTTTTTAAGAGATTCCATAGATGTCCGCCATTTGAAAATTGTTGTGGCATTGCAAGGGTTCGAGAGAGGCACTTGCCACAGACATTCAGAGAAGTTTGCTAAGAAAGAGAGTTTATAATCTCATAGATATCATATAGATTTTGAATGATTTTGATTACTCCTATTGGAAAAGGAAGGTGAGGTATCTACAACGATCATACTAGTTACTTTTGCATAATTCTGCATACTATAGCCATCTAAGAGAATGGGCCACCAAGGATTCCACAACCTGCAACGGCCACGGTCGATGCACAGATGCCCAAAACTCAGCTGCTGTTCGCTATGGATTTTTTGTTTGATTGAGAATGAGGTAGCCCATGGTAGCCCCAAATTTGATGGTTAATCAGTTAATTAATAATGTTTTTTCAATGTTAATCATCGGTTTCCTCATTTCAATAGCCATTGAAGAGGGGATACCCGATTCTCAGACACAGCCGCAGCTTGAGGTCAAGAAATGTCTATTGAATACGAGCCATCTTTCAACAGCCCATGATATCGACATATGTTGATATATGTTGATATATGTTGATATCAACATATTTCAACAGCCCATGATATCAACATGATATACAGCCCAATCATTTCAACGTTTCAAACGTCGCAAAATTAGGTTGGCCTTTGCGAATGTGATCGTGGCTGGTACGGTGGGCCGGTGGTCTGCTGGGATCAAGGCCCAAACCACCCAGCCACCATCGGTTGAAAAATGATGAAAAGATCAAAATTGATGTTCAAAAATAGTATCATATGTATATAATTAGTATATTATATTATATATAATATATAGCTCATATAGGTATATCATATATCAATCATAGATGTATCATTGTATCATACATCAATCATAGATGTATCATATACAGTATGTATCCGGGAAGAGTCAAGTTCAGTCAGGTTCAGTTGCAATTTGGGAGACCGTGCAGAGACAGTGACATGGTCAGAGTTCCTTTAACCGCCCGCTGCAGTTCTGGCGAGTCAAAACGGATGGTATCGGACTGCTGATATTCCAGGCCGCCGATTGAATCGCTGATGGCATGAGCTGAATGCCTTTGAGATCTGAGTGCGACACGCATGTGATGGCTCATATTACATCCTGATTATATTCTATTGATTAAATCCCTATTATTGATAGTTAAATCGTGTCAAATCCATTAAAATCTCATTTCCTATGCTGCAGATTGCAACATTCAAATGCCTCTGGGTGCTGGATTTCGCAGCGAGTGTAGTTTGCGGCGGGGAAGCTCAGCGACAGCTAAACAGCAGAGACGAAATTCACCGTGACCAGATGCAGATGTGGAACAGCAAGGGGACAAGGAATCAGGATAGTGGAAGCACGGACGGTTTCAATATTCCTGATAATTACAGAGTAGTTTCTAGATGTTTCTAGGTTCTTAATGTTTCTTATACAAATTTAGCATTTCAGAACAGAGAAAGAGGGGAGAGGTGGAAAAAAAGCAGCCAGGTGCACTCAAGTAGGTTTGACCGATGAATCCCAATTGAAGCTCCTTTGCAGGTGTACTTGCAGCTACCCTGGAACTCACTTTTGCCGCGAAGGGTCTTGCCCTTGGAACACTTGGAACACTCCATGCGATTGTGTCACGATTTGGGTACCACAAAGCATTCCAAATCCATTTGACGCACTGCAATTCATCATTATATTATATGGTTATTATATGATATACTGTTAATAATGGTTAATATATGGTTAATATACTCATCGGATGATTTTTGGTTGCCACTTTTTGAGAAACCGCTGTTCACAAATCACCTTCAAAAGATCGACAAGTGAAAAACCCGTTGATCTCATGGCTTCCATCATCAGAGATAACCCACAGTTCAATGTTTGCTGGCACGTCATTTTGTAGCAGTACACTGAAACCCAAGAAAAATCACCAAAATATTCCAGTATACTCAGTATACTCAGTATATTCCAGTCAAATCTACAAAAATCATCCACTGGACCCAGTCGGACCCAGTCGGACCCAGCTTTAGTGTGGAGCTGAGGCGCACCGGCGATGGGCTGTGCGTTTGTCACTCGGGCTGGGGTGGCCTCGATTGCGAGCGCTGCGATGAAGGCGCCAATGGCTAAGCAGTGCGTTTACGGGTTCCAACAATGTGGAAAACCGGTAAACCATAGTAAACCATGGTAAACCATGGTAGACCCTATCTCATACACCTCTATTGAATATGCTTTATTGTTGGCTTTACCACATGATATGCCACATTATACCACGCTTTGACAAATCAAGATGCCTGTATTGAAGGTGATATGAAGTGATTTTTCCAGGAGGTGTGTTGTTCATTCTGTTGGCTATCGAAAGATCGCGTGACTCCCAGATTCAATGACCAGCCATGACCAGCTGTCAGTGCCAGGCTATTTCCCCGCACCCGAAACAGCTGCACCCTCTTGCACGACGCTCTGTGCCTTGTCGCCACCAGCAGTGGCTTAAAAAAAACAAAGAGCTTGGGAAACATCAAGTATCATAAAGTCCCTATTGTTGGTGTCAGAAATGAAGGAGAATACACCCCAAATACGGTATGTCTATCGGAAAAAATCGATGATCAACCATGAAATTTGGGGGTACTATACCATACTGTCCCAGAATGTACCTCATGTTCAATCAAACCCATATTTTTTCCGTGGCAATCGTGTGTTCAAGGTATGTTTAGGGCCGAGAGTTCCCAAGGTGTGTCCAGTGTCACCTGCAGTGGCCACGGTGAGTGCAATGACTTTGGCACCTGCGACTGTGACAGCGGCCAGGATCCAAGACGGACAGATCCCTAGGTACCAGACATGTTACAGGCACATAATCAATTACCCTATGGTAAATAAACATAGACCTTGGAAATCACCAATTTGTAATGGAAACTAATCTTCCAACCCCTATCTGCCAGGGTCTATGTTAATTTACCAGAGGGTAATATCAATTAATTAATTAATATTAAAAAAATAATAATAATATAATATAATATAAATATACTAATTAATAGTAAATATCATAATATTTATGTAATGGGGAACTATTTTTTTCATATATCAATATTAGTTCCCCATTATATTATGATATTAACTAATATAACTGTTGTTGGAACACTTTGGGGATCACTTTGGGGAAGTGTTGTCATTTTGTAGTGTCATCAAGTCCATTTCTTGAGATGTCAGACAGTCGATGTGATGATGCAACATCCATCAAATAGCCTCTGGTAAACGTTTACATAACTATTGAAAATGGTTGAAAAAAACCATTTTAAATGGCTACATCATGCTACATCAACTATATAAATTAATCACCATTTTGAATGGGTAAATCAACTATAAATATTATGATCATGGATATTTTCAATAGCTATGGCTATGTTAAATTACCATTTCGGGTATCACACAGCTTTCCAGCCTTCAGGTTGGGCGGGTCGAAATTGTGACCACTGCGCGGAGAACTGGTTTCCTCTAGGCGGGTGTGTTGTGGCTGACCCCGTTTCACCGCGGTGCGCCAGTCGGTGCTTCACAGAGTTTTTTCAATAAGTTCGAATAGTTCTTTCTAGTTCCCTCCTATTCCAACAGGATAATCATGGATAATCCATAAATTGACCAACCATTAGCATTGGATATTTTATAGTTCCATTAGCATTTTGGATTATCATGATTATCCATTAGCATTTCCAATGGGAATATTCCAAACAATCATATTACAACATGGATATTTTATATTCATTGGATTGGTTTAAGGGAAAATATACAGGAAACCATGGTTTTTAACCATTAAATATGGGGGTTTCCTGTAAATTTTCCCTTAAACCAATCCAATGATATATTGATTTCCCCCATGTTGTTCCGATTTCGCCATGTTGGACCAATTTTTCAGGGACCATGATGCCATGGATGCCAAACTGCGCCAGGTTCCTGCGATGTCTACTGCACCATGCAGGAGACCTGTTCGTATCACGGCAGGTGAGCGGCTCAGGCTCTAATTGATCTGATTATATATAAGATATTATAGGTGATTAGATATTGTAATGATATTATATGGATTTATATGGATTTATATGGATTTATATGGATTTATATGGATTTATATGAGGAATATGATCATACTCTACCAGATCCATAGAATTTAAGTAGATATTCATCAAATGAGCGCTCAAATGAGCGCTCAAATATCCATTCGGAATGTTTGTGTTGCCTCTTTTTGTACCGTTTTCTCCAAGCAAATTGAGGAATCATTGGGGACATGTGGAATTTTATCTGGTTGATGTGTTTACTCCAAAAACATCGGGAGGAATTATTGGGACATATGGAATTATACAGATTATACATGCTTAAATATGTGGCAAGTGTATATTTGAATATATTACTTGAATTTTATGTTTATTCCCGTGAAGAAATGTTTTTTACATGACCCATAGGATCCATGTATGCCATATATGGTAACATTTACCATCAATATACCCCAAATGTTAGCATATATACCATACATGGATCCTACGGGTGAGATGAAACAGGCTCCCATCATTCCAAGTTAAGGGCAAGCGCCTGGCCTGGCCAGGTGCAGTCCTCAAGGACTTTGCCTTTGTGACGATGGGTGGATGACGGGCTCAAGGTTGGGATCCTGGTAACGGTTAACCGCTGCAGCTCCGGGCTCCCAACAAAAATTCCAAAGCTTTTCCAAAGGCGCACGTATTTTGCGAGTGAAGCATGGTCCAGCCCATTAAATCGCCATTAAATCCCATTAAATCACCATCCCATCCCATTAAATCACCATTAAATCACCATCCCATCCCATTAAATCACCATTAAATCGCCATTAAATCACCATTCAATCACCATTTTGTGTGACTGTCAGTGGCCAATTCCTTTTTCAACAGGCACTGAACGGGGCATGTTTCGGCAGGTCGCCCTACCAATACGCTTTGGACGAGCTGAACTTGGAGGATTTCTTCCCTGGAGGCCACCTATCTCTGCACCACAAAGTGATGCTCGTTGCCTGAATCATTGTATAATATATACGTATATTATTAATATATATATTTAATATGTATGTATACCAATATGTATATAATATATATATATATAAATATATATTGCTACTTGGCCCGATAGTCTTCCAGAGACTTTAAACAGTTTGCCATGGCTGCTTGATTTTTTGGGGTTGAGACATGGACGCTGAAGGCAATGCATCTTTCGGAGATGAACAGCTATGGTTTCTCGACATGGCGCTGCGGTTGGAGGGGCATCCCCCGTATCCCCATCCAGCATCCAGCTATGCTAAGGCGGTGTTTGGTCTCCTGCAGTTCAAGGCAGAAAGTGGTCGTTTCGGCAGAATGTTTTTCTTGATTTTCTTGAATCCAATTTGATGCTTTTCAGAGAAAGAAAGTCTTCGTAATGAGCTTGGTAAACACTGCGAAAATCGATGTTTCAATACGGGTTTCTCTTCTTCGATGCTGCGCAGCCTGTGCATCCATCATCCCCGAGACCATCTTTTCCAGGTACGGTCTCGACTCTGAAGAGACGGACCTGTGCATACAGCAGTGTGTAGTCCGTTGCCTTAGCACTTTGGTCAACGGTCCCGGGTCACTGATGTCATGTCACTATTAATGTCACTTCAGTTTGTCTTTGTCTCCAAATGATACCCCAAAAATCACCAAAATTGCCGTTTGATTGGGTTGTACATGGAGAGGAGGTTTGAAAGCATATGAAAGCATAGAATTTTGAGGTTCCAAATTTTGAAGCCCATTTAGAAGGTCGGTTCATGCACCAGAAGTGCACAACTGCGTTGAGCACAACGAACTCGTTGCTCGCCGAGATCACCCAGGGATGCATAGGGATGCATAGTGTCCGGCACCAAATGATCAAATCAGACGCATTGGACAAGCGATTGTATACCGTCGCAAAGTATTCAAAGACTTCAGGCAAAAATTGTGAAGAAAATCATTGTAGACAAGTAAAGGATGTAAAGATAGATGATTTCGTGGAGTTTTCAAAGTGCGTTTTGCATTGCTGGACGTTTGAGCCATGGGAATGTCCCCGACGGACGATGACACCCGCGACACCTGTGACACCTGTTTCGAATTTATGGCCTCTGTCTGCAGAATTGACGGATCAGCCGCTTGTACGAATGTATTGTCGTGTGTTGCAAGTGCAAAAAGGGGCACCTTGTGTCTGTTTGTGCGCGTGTGAAGCTCTTGTATCACTACTCTCTTTTCTTAAAAGATGACTGAAGACAGCTTCAGTCACAGTGATGGTCACTGTCACATTGGACATCATTGGACTTTGAAGCGAATTCAAATGGACCCATCGAGTGTCAACCGCTCATGAAGGGCTCTTTGAATGTCGACATGTGACCAATTCACAACATACCTCGTCAATCTCAGGGCTTAACACATTGCTTGGTAGAAGGATGTAGAAGGCGATACGAGACTCGCTCCACACGTTGCTGTTTGCTTCTTTCCCCATCTTTCCCACCTCTTGGTGTCCGCAAGTTGCGGGCGAGTGCAAGTGACTTTCAATGTGGAGCTCGGTTCAAGTTTGGAATGACACTGTATACCGCCCATACCACCCATGAGCGTCATGAACATTCCAAGAGACCTAATTCGGTTCAATGTCTTCAATCTTGAATTGCTGCAGACCCAATTCCAACCCCAGGTTGGCTTAGTCGTGGCAAAGACTTTCAACAAGGAGACGAATGTCTATGAAGGCTACCGCGTCGACAAGGTCGTTGGTAGCATCCAGAGGCAGAATGAGGCCTGGGACATCCCGGGACATGGTGAGATGTGCAGAGGAAAAAAACGGCTGCCGTGGCAATCCGTGGCACAGGTGACCCAGAAGTTTGGCTTCCCGGCAGTTGCGGAACAGACCATACAAGCAGGCCGTGAACGGTAGAAGATTGATGCAGAGGGGAAAAGTTTGTTTGCTCATGTTTTCTATCACGGGGGATAGCATGTGCAAAAAAAATCTTTCGAAAAAGGAGATGTACACATGCACTAAGAGTCACTAACGATCACAAACAGTGGCAAAAACATCACTCCAACACAATGTAACACCGTGTCACACACCGTGTAACATCCTGACTGGAAAGCCGTTGCAAATTGTTCCATGCTACTTTCACCCAGTCAACCATTTTTCTGTCACTTTGTAATCCCAAACAAAAACGGCACTTCATCTACTGGTGCAATCGGCATGCGGCAAGAGTGCCAAAAATTCTCGTAACAGTGCCGTAAATACCCGTAAAGCCCCAGAAATACCCGTAGGAATATACACTTTATAGTGACCCAAATTCCCGGCACTTTGGAAAGTGCCCCAAAAAATTGGCACTGGATGGCACTGGGTTTTCCTTTTTGTCTTCCATGGTTTTCCAGGTGGTTCGTCTTTTGTTTGTCAGGTGACAAGATTCTTTGCATCAACGGAAAGAAGAGCGCCCTGGAGATGTGCCTTGGCGAAGTGGAACAATGCCTACCCTGCCTCTTCCAAGCATGTTTCACGATGAGAATCATAAGAAGAACATACAAAAAAAACATTTCAAAAAAAAGATTATCATAAAAAACATATCATTCCGCCGAAACATCTCGAAGATTCGTTTCCTTGCTATTTATTCTGTGGATCAACCGGGCCAGGGAAAACCTTCTGAAGAATGCTCCGGGCATGTTGTGCCTTCGGCTTCGTCGGGACTACGCACGACCAACGGAGGAGCCGCCGGAGCCCGTCCCGGAGCCCGTCGTGGAGCCCGTCGTGGAGCCCGTCGTGGAGCCCGTTACGCCGGTGGAAACTCCGGTGGATCCTGCTGAGGGCGCTGAGGGCGCCGAGGGCGAAGGTGAACCAGCGCCTGTGGAGACTGTGGAGATGCATGTCATCTCTTCGCACCTGGGATCTGCAGTACTGCCTGAATGCTGGAGTTCTTACTTCTGAAGTTACACAATAGGAGATTTGCATAGATTATCATAGATTTGTATGCGAAAGAAACAGTGCCATGTGCAGTCGATTCCACCTCGAGATTACCAACCCCTCAACGTGATGGAAGATCATCCAATCAGCGATCCTATTTTGCAATGGTTTTGAGACATACTTGGTCGCAGCACAGATGTCATAGAATCCAATGGTTTTTGGGATCATCGAATCATTCGATACCAACCAGATTGAACCAGCACTGAATTGGGAACAATCCTTTGCTGGCCGCACCATTTGGGAAAGCATAAAGTAATCATAAAGTATCCTAAAGTCGTGTAGCTAATATGTTGCCTTTGATGTTGAGATTTGAGATATTTAAGGATGATTTGGATGTGATTTGCGATTCTTTCACATCTTTCACCTTGATTTGGCCACGTTGGCCACGAGGTACGACGCTGTTGAAGCAGAAGGTGGATATTTGCCAGTCCAAGCTGGGGATGTGGTGCAGGTCGTCATAAACTATAGAGCAAGCCCTGAGGCCCTGGGCTGTCATTCTTGAGAGACATGATGAGACATGGCCTGACATGGATCCAATGGGGTGACTAGCAAACCCCAAAACAAGGCAACCTGAAGTGGAAAAAAATCATATGACCTTTGGAATCGGGGGTACTCTATTTTTGGACATACCCATTTGTGGGAAGAACATCTTCCAGGAGAAAGCAGAATTCTGTATGTTTTTGGCGCCAGGCATATAACAAATACCGGTGTGACTACGTTTATGGCGCCTCGCTCAATTGTGCCATCGACACGTCGGCATAGAACCTTCTCATCTCACTCTCATTGGACGTTCATTTTTTGAAGCTATTCTGGTGGCTTTAAGCTTCAAAGAAGCATGCCCGTTTGTTTGATGCAGCTTTTTGTTGTTTGCTCTTGGATACTTCTATTTTCTGCCAGATGAAGAAAAACAGTCATTATTATGATGCATCAGCAATTGAGTCAAGTATCAACATATAATAACATATATCAAGATTTTGCAATGATAAAAGTGCCTTGTCATCAATCAGCCTGTCGTGAATTTCAGAACATCCAAGGTTGGAATGCCACAGCTACAACCAACGCCGGTTGGCTTCCAGTGGATGTGCTGAGTTGAGGGAGGTAGTCCGCTGCCAGATCTGCCTGCCAATAATCCCCCTAGTGTAGGCCCATTGTTCGTTGGTGGCCTGTGACCCAACTCATCTTAGCGTTGTGCTATATTATACACTATCCAATTTAGTATGTAGCAACCAAAAAAAAGATAGAAAAGAAAACACATATCTTATGTAAAAAATATATACTAAAAATAGCAATAAATTACATTTCTCTCCATTTCATGTACTTTTTTTAAAAAGTATAAATACATAAATTTTATTATCAACGATATTAATACATTCAAAGGTTTAGACCATAGGAATAGAATGCAAGAAGTGTTAAGGTTAAACAAAAATCCTTTATATATGATAGCAAAGCTACTAATATCAGCGCTTCTACAAATGCTCAACAGTAATTTTTTCGAACATATTTATTGGATTGCTGGCGGAGTAGATAATGATCAAGATGTTCAGTATTTAACTCGTTATGAATATATATATATATATGATTATATATGTATATATTTCAAGAAAAAGAAACATTTTCGTTGGTCAATCAGCGACGAAATTGCATAAATATTTGAAACACCAAATAAATACTAGTATTTTTTGCTTCTTTACAAGATGCCTTTCAAGTTATCAAAGATATTGATAATGATGGAGGTATTAATCAGCTTGTGTTTTATCTCCTCCTAAATCTGTTGATCAGTTTAAACATCTTGTTCAAAGGGATGTACCATCTTAACCCCAAAATTTTGGGGATGGTTCAACCAGCATGAAATGTGGTCCAAACATGATGGTCATCCTGGGTGACCTTGCCATCGAGTCTTCAACACGGGTGACTTTTGGCGATGGCGATGGCCATGGCGCCTAGAGCGGGTGTCTCCGATAGGATATGATCGGTGGCCTCGCTGCTTTGAAAAGGATGGTTGCAAGATCCTGTGCTCTGCAAGCTCTGTTGCAAGGGAGATGTTCCCCGGTATTTTCTCGTGATTTATGGAGAATATACTATGAAACTACACAGCAGTAACATCTTGACACCCAGTCTGCCAAATCCAAGGGCAGCGAAGATGATGTGTCCGGGCGCTCAAACACCAGCGAGTGACGAAATGGAGATTTCCTATAATGGGGGTATCCCAAAACAATGGGTTTCAATACTAAAATTGACTAAAATGGTCCTAAAATGGTCCTAAAATGGTCTGATTTTGGATGATTTGGGGGTATGCCATTCCCCAAATGTCTTGCTACATCTTGCTACTGTACTTGAATACGCTGGTCCACTGGTATGTCATGCTCCATGAATTAGCTCCCATTATCTCCATGGCTTCAGGTTCCGATCCAAGATTGAAGCAACGATGGCCCCCCTAGATGTTGACTCACTTTGCGTTCAGGACTACAACGGTGACCACTACCATCACGCACACTGTCGAGGATGGTTTCCACTGGTTACCATCGTTCAGCATGTGAAGTGCGTTCGCTGAGTTTTAGCCCAGCTCTATGATTGCCACGGCCATGGCCGATCTTGGCAGGACAGAGAGGAACCGCAGTCAGCCAACGACAGCAACATCACAGGTCGAGGGGTGAAACCCTTAGATCGGCCGCACATGTGGTACGTTGCCTGCAGAAATCTTGACCTTCAAGGTGCATGGCTTTCACAGTTTCACCATACTTCACCATGTTGTTCCCAAAAAAACAGATCAATGGCGAGAAAGAGTCGCAACAGCAAATTGCTAAGGATGGCCTCAATGGCTCAGAGGAAGAGGCTGGACTGGTTGAGCCGTGGCCATTTCGCGTCTGAAAGGAATTGAATTGCTCAGAACATGCTGACCTCAATAGTATTTAATATAATTGATGAATATGGATGATTCGTGATGATTCTATATGAATTCTGTCATTCACTTCTGACCCATCGACCCATGATGACCATTGATGACCCACGTATTTTTTTAAGGCCTGGGAATCCCTGTGCGACAGGTCACTGGACCGAAGGCCGTGGAAGGATCGTCTTCAAACAACTCCACAGCCAAAAGCTTAGATATCTTAGATGCCAATCCGAGGCTTGCTAGGACATGGTATGACATGGTTATTTTTCACAAAACATCTCCCACATCATCCACATCCTGGCGAAGAAAGTGACTAAGTGGATCCTAAAGCGAAGATGTGGAAAGCCGAGCAGTAAAAGAGGTTTTTACTTACCAGTTTTTACCCTCTGGTAATTTAACAGTTCGCTATTGAAAATGGTCAAATTTATAGTTGATTTTCCCATATTAAACATGGTGATTTTCCATAGTTATGTGTTAACGTTTACCAGAGGATACATGTTTTTACCATTTTCAAAGTACCTGGTGTTCTTGTCGCACCTGGATGTGTCACATGTGTCACCGCTTCTGGCGGCGAGCGCCTGGAGACACGAGACACTTTAGGCCAACGCATCCGATGACTCCGACTCGGAAAATACGAACCTCGGCAAGACTGGGTGAATAAAACAGATCATGCTTTTTTGAATTGGATCTATATGGAAGTATCATGAAATATCCATGAAAAATATTATGACATGTGACATATTTGTATTTAAACTATAAAGATTGAAAATCATGAAATATCATCAAAACTTTCCAGCCATTTCAAATCCATGACATATTTATTTTCAGATGTGTTAGTTTGGATTTGAAATCCATCCCAATCATCCCAGTCAAGGGAACTTCGAAGCGCATTATTTTTAGCATCTGAGGACTTCAACGGTTACCCACACCAGCACTACCAGCAGCAGCACCTCAGTCTAAAGCTCAGAACAACCGGCTGCTATGAGGGATCCTGTTCTGGCATTTTTTGCGGGATCAAGATGGATCAAAGCATGTTTTTATTCACCACAGACAAGGTTTGAGTGGCGATGTTTGAAGCGTGTGGTAAGAGCTAACGATCAGGGGTGACATATGAACTCGACCACATGACCGAGCCATTTTTTCTCAAGGCCTCCCAAAACCACGAAAGGCCACTCTGGTGTGGTCGGTTTGTGGTCATGAAAGTCGCCATGTTGGGATCTCGTCTTGGCCGCATGGCTTTCCGCAGCTTCAGTAGCAAGCCCAAGTGCGTCATGCTGAACGCCGCGCGGCTGGACTTTGACGGTCGCATGGACTGGAGCAAAGTGACCAACGTCACCGAGTTCACCAGCTACGACATCTCCAGCACTGAGGAAATCGTGCCACGGGCACAGGGCATGGACATCGTCATGAACAAGGAGCTCCAAAAAATCGAAATATGTAGAATCCATTTAAGGAGAAGCAATAGTGGTGGTATCTCAGTTTATCTATTTACATACTAATATACATGGTATAATGTATACAATTATATACACATGATATAAGAAATATTATATATGTATATATATATATCATTATATTATATTATAGTATATATTTTATTATATATGTAATATATATATGGGAGCCGTCCGTAAAAGCAGGTCACAAATTTATGAATTGATGCGTTTACTTTGCTTTGCGCGATTGCTAAAACCTGCATCGCGATAGGCTGAGCGATTGGTTGGCGATTGGTTATACGGCTACCACCCTATTACTACTAGTACTACTAGTACTACTAGTACTACTAGTACTACTAGTACTACTACTACTACTACTACTACTACTTTTACTACTTTTACTACTTTTACTACTAGTACTGCTAGTACTACTACTACTACTACTACGACTACTACGACTACTACGACTACTACGACTACTACTACTACTACTACTACTACTAGTACGACGACGACGACGACTACTACTACGACTACTACGACTACGACTACGACTACTACTACTACTACTACTAGTACGAGTACGACGACGACGACGACGACTAC
>CAMXCT020001310.1:123434-162454 GCA_947184155.2 Cladocopium goreaui
GCTGGTACTACTGTGAGTTTTCCGGACCGTTTCCGGACCGCGCGAGCTTATTTTGTTCCCAAATTTGAAATCGAATGCGTTCACGCATGGATCCTCATTATATAATACATAACTTATATTTTATGTATATGATCTGGTCAACGAAGAACAAACCCTTCCGCGATTGCTCACTGTGGTACCGCGGTTGCTACGCGATTGGCTGAGCGATTGAGGGCTGTCCGGGAAAAGGTATTTTGGACAACCCCCATATATATATGTATGATATTTATATATATATATGATATTTATATATATATATGTATATACACATGATACATATAATATATATATATGCAAATAATAAGATATAATAAGATACACGATAGTTTGCTCGTTTTTGGTCGGATCAATCCGAGGGGCGGGGGAGGGGGGTACCCCCCCCCCGCCTCACCAGGAGAAGAATAGTTCTCGCTCCCTGCAATGCTCTAAAGGTGGGGGGAGGGCCCCCCCCCCTCCCCCCTCCTGCGATGCTGTAAAGGTGGGGGGAGGTCCCCCCTCCCCCCCTCCTGCTGCTTCATTGGTGCATCTCCTGCAATTTTTTGGGCACCAGCCGTGCACCGGGACCGAAGTCATGCGAGCTGGACGGTTCTGGACTTTGGTAGTAGTAGTAGTCGTAGTAGTAGTAGTAGTAGTAGTAATAGTAGTAGTAGTAGTGGTGGTGGTGGTAGTACTAGTAGTAATAGTACTAGTAGTAGTAGTAGTAGTAGTAATAATAGTAGTAGTAGTGGTGGTGGTGGTGGTAGTACTAGTACTAATAGTAGTAGTAGTAGTAGTAGCAGTAGTAGTAGTAGTAGGAGGAGTAGGAGTAGGAGTAGGAGTAGGAGTAGGAGTAGGAGTAGTAGTAGTAGTAGCAGTAGCAGTAGCAGTAGCAGTAGCAGTAGTAGTAGTAGTAGTGGTGGTGGTGGTGGTGGTAGTACTAGTAGTAATAGTAGTAGTAGTAGTAGTGGTGGTGGTGGTGGTAGTACTAGTAGTAATAGTAGTAATAGTAGTAGTAGTAGTAGTAGGAGTAGGAGTAGGAGTAGGAGTAGGAGTAGGAGTAGTAGTAGTAGTAGTAGTAGTAGTAGTAGTAGTAGTAGGTAGCAAGGGGCGCCGGTTACAAAATGAAAGCGGGTGGGGGGGTGCAGGGGCGGAGGGCGCACCGCAGCGCCTCCCCCCGCAATGCCGACCAAGAAGCAGCGTATGGGAAACCAAATTCATTGCTGCTGATGGAAAAAAAGCAAACGGAATAGGAGTAGGTTTAGCAAGGGGCGCCAGACTTTACAAAGAAAAAGCGGGTGGGGGGTGCAGGGGGGAGGGCGCAGCGCCTCCCCCCGCAATGCGGACCAAGAAAGAAGCGCATAGGAAACCAAATCATTGATGCTGATGGAAAAAGCAAAAGGAATAGGAGTAGGTAGCAAGGGGCGCCGATTACAAAATAAAAGCGGGTGGGGAGGTGCAGGGGGGAGGGCGCAGCGCCTCCCCCCGCAATGCGTACCAAGAAAGAAGCACGTAGAAACTAGTTTCCATGGATATTGATGAAGATCAAGAAAAATAAGATGAAGTCAAATAAACGATGCTCATGACAAGAAGGAATGAGAGAAGGTAAGAAGGGGAGCCGAATCAAACATAAAAGCGGGTGGGGGGGTGCAGGGGGGAGGGCTGCCGTACCAAGAAAGAAGTACGAAGAAAGAAGCACATAGGAACCCAAATCATTGATGCTGATGGAAAAAGCAAAAGGAATAGGAGTAGGGAGCAAGGGGCGCCGGTTGCAAAATATAAGCGGGTGGGGGGTGCAGGGGGAGGGCATTTCCAAAAACCATGGCAGGCGTGGGACATTAAGATGCATTTCGCGTGGCAGGCGCAGTACAAAAGACATGTTCATGAGAGATGTTAGGAGGTCAGGGCGCTGATTTTGCGTGACAGGGGCAGCACTTCGTAGGTAGGTAGCTAGATAGCTAGATAGCTAGATAGCTAGATAGCTAGCTAGATAGATAGATAGATAGATAGAAGACAGAAGGGGGGGAGGGGGGGGGGACCTCGGAAAGGAATAGTGAGGAATCAGGAGGGGGGGGGGACCTTGGAAAGGAAGAGTAAGGAATAAGGAGGGGGGGGGGGGAGGGCGTGAGGGGCACACGGGTAGCAGGAGGGGGGGGGAGGAGGAAACAAGGAGCGGAACGAAAGGAGGGGAGGGGAAGGTTAGAAAATTTAGAAGAGAAGAACAGATAGAAATAAACAAGGAACAGGCATGGTACCTCATACGTCAAGGAGGGGGGGGGGACCCCCCCCCGAGGAACCTTGAAACGTCAAGGGGGGGGGGAGTGTGATGGACAGTTCCGGCCTATGCGACTTGGACCTTGTAAACGCAACAAACAACAACAACCTTGTTAAAAAAAACAAGAACAACAAGGAGAAATAAGAAACATTAGAACACGGAGGATAGGAAGAAGAACAACAAGAATAGCAACAAGAAAAGCAAGAGGGGTTCGTACAGTAATGGTGAAGGTCCGGCGATCAATCGAGGTGGTATCCGGGGCGTCCGGCATTTTGCATGTAAATTTCCACAAAAAGTGGCAAGGTGCGTGGCAGATGTCGTACTTTAAGCAAGAGCAAGAACAACAACAAGAAAAAACAAGAACAGAAAGAACACGAAGAACAAGAACATGAAGAACGCGTAGAACAATGAACACAAGGAGAACAAGATAAAGAACAATAGCAAGAACAAGAAACAGAACAAGGAACAGGACAAGAACAAGAACAAGAAGAAGAGCACAACCACAAGAACAACACTAAGAACAAGAACTGCAACATCAACAACAAAAAACAACAACAAGAACAAAGTGAAGAACAAAAACAATAACAAGAACAAGAAGTCGAAGAAGAAGAGGAAGAACAACAAAAAGAAGAAGAACACCACAATAACGACGACGACAAGGACGACAACCGCCAACAACAACCACAACAACAACAACAAGAACAAGAACGAAAACAAGAGAAAGAACAGCAAATTCTTGGAAGACCTGGGCGCTAGTCGCTACCCAGAAAGAATTTTGCCGTAACTGTTCAATATCTTGGATGATCTTGAATGCAAGATCTTGTTCGAACAAAATACGAACATCATTGGTGCTGCGGTGTAAGATCTTGCCCTTGGTTTTCAAAAATCTGTGATGCTGCGCTGCAAGACCTTGCTCTTAATCTTTAAACACCTTTGATGCTATTGTGTAAGGTCTTCCCCTTACCTTTCAAACATCCTTGTTGCTATGCTGAAGGGTCTTGCCCTTAACTTTCAATCATCTTGGATGCTACGCTGTAAGATCTTGTTCTTTCAAGCACATTGGATGCTACGCTGTAAGGTCTGGTCCTTAACTTTCAAACATCCCTGTTGCTATGCTGGAAAATTTGGTCCTCAATTTTCAATCATCTTGGATGCCACGCTGTAAGATCCTGACCTGATATTTTAATTATCTTGGATGCTACTGTGTAAGATTTTTGTCCTTACTAAGTCAGATCTTGTCCTTAACTTTCAACCATCTTGGATGACACACTGTAAGACCTGTCCTTAACTTTCAATCATCTTGGGTGCTAGGCTGTCCACAACCTTCAAACATGTTAGGTAATACACTGTAAGTTCTTGTCCTTACCGAACAGGAACAAGAATCACAATAAGAAAAAAAAGGAGAAAGAACAGCAACATCTTGGAAGATCTGGATGCTACACAATCAGATATTGTTCTCAACTCTCAAACAATGTGCATGATCTTGGATGCTACGGAGTAAGACGTCGACCTTAGCGTTCAATTATCTTGGGCGCTACGGTGTGAGATATTTTTCATAATTTCAAATATCTTGGATGCTCCGCTGTAAGAACTTGTCCTTCACTCTCAAACATCTTTGCTGCTACGCTGAAAGATCTTGCGCTTTCAAGCATCTTGGATTCAACGGTGTGAGATCTGGTCCTTAACTTTCAATCATTTTTGATGCTATGCTGTCTGATCGTGTCCTTAGTTTTCAATCATCTTGGGTGCTACGCTGTAAGATCCCGGCCTGGTCTTTCAATCATCTTGGATGCTACCGTGTAAGATCTTGTCCTTAAATTTGAACCATCTTGGCTGCTACGCGGTCAGGCCTTGTACTTTCAATATCTTTCAATACTTTTCAGACCTTTCAACCATCTTGGTTGCTTCGCTGTTAGGCCTCCTTGCCCTTAATTTTCCATCACTCTTGATGCTACCGTGTAAGATCGTGCCCTGAACTTTCAATCATCTTGGATGCCCACCTTCCCCCGTCCCCCCTGCGTGTCCGTTGGTGTGCGGCGTTCCCCTTACGATGGTCGTGTGCGCTCCCCTTGTAAAAACAATAATTAATCAACAGCAACCTTGTAAAAACAACAAGAGCAAGAAAAAAGAAACATTAGAACACGAAGGATAGGAACCAGAACAACAAGAATAAGCAAGAGGGGTTCGTACGATAATGGTGAAGGTCCGGCGATCAATCGAGGTGGTATCCGGGGCGTCCGGCAATTTGCATGTAAATTTCCACAAAAAGTGGCAAGGTGCGTGGCAGATGTCGTGACCAAACCTTGCAACAATTACTTTAAGCAAGAGCAAGAACAACAACAAGAAAACACAAGAACAGAAAGAACACGAAGAACAAGAACAAGAAGAACACGTAGAACAATGAACACAAGGAGAACAAGATAAAGAACAAGAAACAGAACAAGGAACAGGACAAGAACAAGAACAAGAAGAAGAGCACAACCACAAGAACAAAACTAAGAACAAGAACTGCAACATCAACAACAAAAACAAAAACAAACACAAAGTGAAGAACAAAAGCAAGAACAACATCAATAACAACAACAAGAAGTCGAAGAAGAAGAAGAAGAAGGAAAAAAAAAAGAAGAAGAACAAAAAGAAGAAGAACACCACAATGACGACGACGACAAGGACGACAACAACAACAACACCAACACCACCACAACCATCACAACCACCACAATCACCAAGACGACAGCAGCAGCAGCAACAACAACAACAACAACAAGAACAAGAACGAAAACAAGAGAAAGAACAGCAAATTCTTGGAAGACCTGGGCGCTAGCCGCTACCCAAAAAGAATTTTGCCGTAACTGTTCAATATCTTGGATGATCTTAAATGCAAGATCTTGTTCGAACAAAATACGAACATCATTGGTGCTGCGGTGTAAGATCTTGCCCTTGGTTTTCAAAAATCTGTGATGCTGCGCTGCAAGACCTTGCTCTTAATCTTCAAACACCTTTGATGCTACTGTGTAAGGTCTTCTCCTTACCTTTCAAACATCCTTGTTGCTATGCTGAAGGGTCTTGCCCTTAATTTTCAATCATCTTGGATGCTACGCTGTAAGATCTTGTTCTTTCAAGCACATTGGATGCTACGCTGTAAGGTCTGGTCCTTACCTTTCAAACATCCCTGTTGCTATGCTGGAAAGTTTGGTCCTCAACTTTCAATCATTTGGATGCCACGCTGTAAGATCCTGGCCTGATATTTTAATCATCTTGGATGCTATTGTGTAAGATCTTGTCCTTACTAAGTCAGATCTTGTCCTTAACTTTCAACCATCTTGGATGACACACTGTAAGATCTGTCCTTAACTTTCAATCATCTTGGGTGCTAGGCTGTCCACAACCTTCAAACATGTTAGGTGATACGCTGTAAGGTCTTGTCCACAAAAATCGCAATAACAAGAAGAGCAGAAAGAACAGCAACATCTTGGAAGATCTGGATGCTACATAAACAGATATTGTTCTCAACTCTCAAACAATGTACGTGATCTTGGATGCTACGGAGTAAGACGTCGACCTTAGCATTCAATCATTTTGGGCGCTACGGTGTGAGATCTTTTCCATAATTTCAATTACCTTGGATACTCCGCTGTAAGAACTTGTCCTTCACTCTCAAACATCTTTGCTGCTACGCTGAAAGATCTTATACTTTCAAGCATCTTGGATTCAACGGTGTAAGATCTGGTCCTTAACTTTCAACCATTTTTGATGCTATGTTGTCTGATCGCGTCCTTAGTTTTCAATCATCTTGGGCGCTATGCTGTTGTAAGCTCCCCGCCTTGGATGTTACCGTGTAAGATCTTGTAATCTTGTCCTCAACTTGAACCATCTTGGCTGCTATACGCGTCAGGCCTTGTATATCTTGTACTTTTCAATATCTGTCTTGGCTGCTACGCAGACCGCGCGGATCACGCGGACCACGCGCACCACGGGCACCACGCGGACCAGGCGCACCACGCGAACCACGCGGACCACGCGGACCACGCGGACCCCGCGGACCATGCGGACCACGCGGACCACGCGCACCACACACGCACCACGCGGACGACGCCGACCACGCGCACCACGCCGACCACGCGAACCACGCGCACCGCGCACCACCACGCACCACGCGCGACCACGCGACCACCACGCGGACCAACACCACGCGCACACGCGGACCACGCGCCACCACCACGCGCACCACGCGGACCACGCGGACCACGGGACCAGCGGACCACGCGCGCGCCACGCGAACCACGCGGACCACGCGCGCCACCACGCCACGCCACCGGACCACGCGCCACGCCACGCACCCGCGCCCCACGCACGACGACCACGCGGACGCACGCACCACGCGGACCACGCGCACCACGCGCACCACGCGCACCACGCGCACCACGCGGACCACGCGCACCACGCGCACCACGCGGACCACGCGGACCACGCGGACCACGCGCACCACGCAGACATACGCAGACCACGCGGACCGCGCGCACCGCGCGCACGGACCACGCGGACCATGCATGCGGACGCGGCGCAGCGCGCCGCCTCGCTAAGCCAGGCGCACCATTTTCCTTTACGCGATGCACGCAGCATGCTTCTCTATGACAATGCCGTCTTGGAGCAGGTTTGCATGTGGTACAATTGTAAAATATATTGTGCACAAAGGACAGCGTCACATAGGCCAGAGCCGTCCAAGCCACGGGGGGGGGAACCCCCCCCCAAGGACCTTGAAATCAATCCGACCGCCTAATGGCGAACTCTCAGATATACCAAAAATAACGAAAAATGTATGTTGGGTTTCCACTCCACATGCACCGCCATGTCCGCCTCTGTGCCAGGAGTTTCCCATCCCAGGCGACATCATCAGAGCGCTGCCGCCATCAGTCAAGCTGATTGCCGAGGCCACGACAGAAACAACCACAACGGGTAAATCCATTGCAGTTATATTATTATAGGGCTATTAATATTATTGGTATATATAATATGTATTGGATACATATTACTGCAGTGTATATTATTGGTATATGGCTATGGATTTGGCATATTGGTATATCGTTGGTCTATATTGTCGAAAGCTGATAAATTCGAATACATTTAGAGTTTTTAGGGGATGAACATCAATTTTTCTCGGCAATTTTGAGTGGTATGTTATTGGTATATTGTGGCATATTGTGGCATATTATGTACTGTATGGCTATGGATCAAAGCTTGTGTTTTACCATCTCGGAGGGGAACGAATCTGCGAACACCAGCTGGTGTTCACCAGGGTTTGGACTGAGATTGAGCTGGATAGAAAGTTGGCTGAAGCCGGAGATACTTTCTGTCTTTCATGGTGTTTTGTGATTTTTTACACAATCAAAATGTGAAAAAACATGATGCAGCACCATGATGTGTTGAATGTTCTTGACATGAATGATTTGCTGTGACTGCGACCATCTGTGACCCATGGTCAACATCTTGGGTTCTCCAGTTCTGGAGCGCTTTTGAAAAGTGTGTGTTGAAGCATGCTTTTGATCAGTCAAATCGCCAAGAATCTTTTCCGCCTTTGCCCAACATGTTTCCATATGTTTCCTGAAAAATCCGCTTGCCGGCAACATGTGAACCTATTTTTTCGCCTATATTGCATATCCCCTATTTTTTTCGGCCCTTTAAAATGACGTCCGGTCCTTTTCTTTTCACTGCCCGTTTATGAGGCGGGCACGGGCTACAACAACATCGACTTGGAGGCCTGTCGTGAGAAGGGCATTGCCATTTGTAACGTCCCGGAGTACACTACAGAGGCGATGGGCGACTATGCCATCACACTGGTCATGGCGCTGAGTTGTTCCTTAGCACCACAGATGAAGGCCTTGGCCAAGGGGGATAGGACTTATATGCATCAGTGCCACTTGGGACACTTGGATCATTTCGAGATCCGGGGCAAGACTTATGGCATCATTGGTGGTTTGGGATACATTGCTTCCAACATCTCCAAGAAGGCGTTGGGTCTGGGCATGAAGGTCATTGTCTCGGATATGCCATCGACACCTCTGGGCATGCGCGACACTGGTGTGGAGGTGGTTTCTTTTGATGACCTGCTGCAGCAGTCGGATTTCATTAGCCCAATGGTCCCACTGAACAAACACACCGTAGGCAGGGCTGCTCAGTCAGGCTGCTCCACGCCTGAAATAAAACCATTATCTCCTGGTACCAGGTATCTATTTAATTCTAGTTACCCTTCATTTGGCCGTTTTACCATTTTTTTCTGTGCTATTTGGAACCCTGTTTCAGGTCTGCTAAATGCCGAATGCTTCGACAAGATGAAGCCTACGGCATATGTCATCAACACAGCCCGTGGCCCCATCGTTGATCAAGCTGCCCTCATTGATGCTCTCCGCAAGAAGAAGATTGCTGGTGCCGCCCTGGATGTTTTCGGAGAGGGTTCCGCCCCACCCCCTCCACTTCCGGATGACAGTCCGCTTTATGATGTTTTCAATGAGTTTGAGAATGTGATTTTGACTCCACACATTGGCTGGCAACGTGTTGAAGCACGTCAGCGAGTGGTGGATGGCTGCGGCGATAACATCGCCAAGTTCACTCGGGGAGAGGCAATGAATATCGACATGAACACTGGCCTACCAATCAGGTGATCCGTGAGAAACACAGATCGAGGCCAAACATTGATGATCAGTGATTTTCAGCGGACGTGATTTCAAACGCCGCAATAAACCAACACATCAGTTTTCCCCCTTTAAAATGTGCACATGATCCCTCCAATGTATGAGTGATTCACGTGCGCGCAACAGATCAACACGATTAAAACCGCATCAAGCTGTGCCAGTATTGTCAGGGTGCGTGTGTGTCCTTGATGTACAACAGATCAAAACAGGTTCCTGATAATACAGAAATGAAATACATAAAGATATAGATGAGATACTGGTTCCTATTGGTTCCTATTGGTTCCTATTGGTTCCTATTGGAGGTTTCTACTTCACAGAAATGATGAGATCCTCCGATCCTCGGTTTTCTCTCAAACATGAAAATGGAACCTGGCAGCCAAGGTCAGCAGCACTTCAACGCCATGCACTCAGATTCCATGGATGTCACGGTGACGACGTGCATGGGAAATGAGTCGCCAATGACGAATTCTTGAGGAGTTGCAAGTGAACAAAAAAACCTGCGACAAACCTGGCTATTGGGATGTCAGCTGATTCAGAGTTGCAAAACCCAGGAGCACAAGCATCACATCAAGTAGTACGGTTTCCAGTATCTTGGCCTGATGCCGGATGCCTGATGTTTCCAGCAATTTGTGAGAATCTAAATTCCTCTCCATACGGTTGTCGAACTTTATATTAGGATGTATATATGGACCTATATGGACCATATGGATGTATTTGGAGAATTGCACGAAAATCCAAGCCATCAAAGTGATGTGATACAAACATTTCATATCATTTCATCATGATCATCCGCTTCCAAAAAGATGCCACAACTGATTTGGGTTACAGCTGCTACTGCTGCTACAGCTGCTACAGCTACAGCTCGAGCCATGACACAGGTTCCACCACCACCTCTACTTCCAGCGTTTCAACGACATCCAGTAGCTCCACCTCAACCAGCTCGACATCCAGCACCAGCAGCAGCACAAGTTCCAGCTTCACGATGACGTCCACGTTCTTCGACCCAAGTGACTTGGTAAATGCCTTGATGCCAGTGACTGAAGGACATGAAAAGATGTGAAAAGATGTGAAAAGATGTGAAAAGATGTGAAAAGATGTGAAAAGATGTGAACAGGATCGAAGAAATATTGCTAATGGATGCTAATGGATGCTAATATGATATAGATTCTGCATGATTCTGCTAGATGTGATGCTGTAGACTCTTGTATGTTTGCATGGTCACGACTTTTTTTGCAACTCTGTTTCACAAGCTTTGCAGAAGTCTTCTGCAGCGTGCCAGCAGAAATCACCCGAATTCTCTGACGCGTACGCGTCGTGCTGCTACAATGTAAGGTTGGTTCAATCCATTCCAAGCAGGGTATCCACAGAAGCAGCAATGACTCTGGCATAGAGAAGCCAATTTTGATTATGGAATCTACGGCTATTCAACTCAGCCTTAAAACATCTTAAAACGGTGCATATTGATTCAATATTGTAGTAATCCAAACCGTTCTAGTATAATTATATAATAATAGATATATACAATATTCACTCACTTATCAACCCCCCTTTGTCACCTTCGCCAAGATGCTTCGGATGGTGTCAACATCAGCCAGTTTGAAATTTGTGTGGCGGCATGCAAGGCCGAAATCCAGCCGAGCACTTGCGGAGCCAAAGTTCTTCAGATATCCACTTTTGAAGAACATGTAAATAACAGTTTGAATACAGTTTAACTCAAGCACATTTACTTGGGTACCAGTACCGATGCAAGAACATGAATCACAGACATGCTAGCCTGTTTCCGTCCATTTGATACAAGCCTCTGTTTCGTATCCCAGTCAGAGGAAGCTTTGGCCGCTGCCTACAACTCGTCTTTTGCGAATTTGAGCCACGAACTCAGTGGCAGCCGGGCAGCTTCCGTTCAGCCGCAGTCATCACGGCTGCAGCCGCGAGGTGCAAATCTCACCGTTCAGCTGGCAGCAGATTGCTTCAGGCGATGCACTGTCAGAGATCTCAGGAACCGAACGATGTGAGAGAAACGAGATGAAACGAATGTGTCATCTGCAAGAAAGCACCTACTGTAAGTGGTTGGTGATTCCAAGACTTTGACTCCAAACATCTCAGAGGCCTTAAATGAATTTAAATGAATTTAAATGATCTGTTGAGGTTTCACCCGGTTCAACCGTACCTGGAACCTCTTCAACCGTGCGTGTGTTATGTCCGAGATCAATGGGACCATCTCAGTCCTGCAGACGGATCAAAGGTGGAACCGCTGGGACCGTCGTGAATGATTTGATATGGTTTGATGATTCAGAATAGCACAAGATATCATAAAAATATCATAAAATTGTAAATGTGATGATTCAACATAAATGATCATTGAAAAGACATTTGATGATGATTTGACGTGATATCTACGGTTGTTAAATTTTGATGTGAACTCAGCTCCGTAAGAATTCACCAGGTACTGTGACATCCTGGACGTGACGCTGCTGCGGATGTCGCATTGTCCCCTCGACGCTGGCGTGCACAGCGTCATGGTGAAACCCACATCACTGGGATTCGCAGATCGTGCCAGCAGGCGCAAGCAGCTGGTTTACCTGGGGTTGCTCAAAACTCTGAAATCTTGAAATGTCTGTCAGTCTATCCATTTTAACAGGGAAAAGTATGACTAAGCCTATGATTTTCAGCAGCCAAAGCTGGGTAAAGTGAGTTCAATAAAGGAGACAGCATCCCCTTTCCCATGGGAATCTGATGAGTCTGATGCATTGATCCCCACCTGGTACTGCCTTCACCATGGCTGTATGGCGGTTGTGGATGCTGCATCCATTGCGCAACAACTTTGCAGAATTTTACAACAAATCTTGACGCCAGGAGCAAAGCAGACTTCCATATCACGCTTGGAACTCAGAACTCAGCCTCGCAAACAATGGTGAGTTCATGCGAGTTCCTCCCTCTACAAAACAGGGCTTGTCTGACTTGTTGGTGTCCTGAATGTCATCCTGGTTGTCAGCGATGTCGTTGACTAGGAATGGATGCTTTCCTTTGGTCCTGCTAGGATGTATCCATACTACTGCAACTTGAAAACCGGGAAGACAATCAGACAAGAAAGAAAATTGGGATGGTCACTGGGAATAAATAGGCAACAAAATAGGCACGAAAATAGCGAAGAAAATTTACAGACTGACGCAGCAAATATCAGCAGGTGATTTGAGAACGACCCCGGCCTGGCAAGGCAAGAGCTTCGAACATTCGACATGGAGCCATACGGTGCCATGGCAGCTGGTGGAAAGGCGCCATCAATGGGTGATGGATGGTGATGGTGAGATGCCATGTTAATAGAATTGGATTATGGGAAAATTTTAACCGGAAAGCCCTATATTTGATGGTAAAAACCATGGTTTGCTGTAATTTTTCCCTTAAACCAATCCAGTGACATGCTCCATGCTGAAACATCTGAAACCGACGCTGCATAGGAGGTGACGATTCGTGGTGTTGGCTTTGCAACAGATCTGAAGAAGGCCGGGCACAAGCAGGAACTATGGCAACTATGATCCACCATGATCCACCTGCGGGGCAAAGTTGGGCAGCAAAAATATGGTGATGAACAATGTGATTCATACTTGTAGTTTACTTATAGACTAATAGATTTACTTAGTAAAGTTGACCGAAAATGATGCTTCTTTGGATCATGTTGGATACATTCTGAGCCCCGACTCTTGAAACAAACGATCTTCGGTGGCCTCACTGCAGTCACTGCACACCTGTCCAGATCCACGTGGGCTTCGAAGACATCGGAAATTGTGAGGCAAAAGCCAAAGCGGATCCGGGTACCGATGCAGATATGGGTATGGGTCAATACCTATTATACCATTTTTTTAGTGGGATGAACATCCATTTACCAGCTATTTTGATGTTCACCAGGGGTACAAGGTTTTGACACACTGCCATATATCAGTGACTCAGAAAATGAGGGAACATTCAACCATAAGTAATGTATATTCATGTCAATTGCTCTACATTTTGGAGTTGATATGGATGCCTTCGGATGCCTTCGGATGCCTTCGGATGCCTTCTGGGTCACTTTGTGTTACCGCTGAGGTGCTCGAGGCCACACCGCGAGAGCTGAAATGCATCACGCCACACATCAGTGGCTGGCGATTCCAACAGCTTTGGAACGGATCAGCCAAGAGCTTCGCACACAGTCAGCAGCCCAGCGATGCCCAGCGATGCCCAGCTATGCCCAGCTCGGCCACTGACGGGAATTTCAACATATTTCAACAGATTTCAACTCTGTCATCCGGGCTTCCGGATGCAACATGTTGATGTTTTTTCTTAATGTTGGCAAATTGTGGGACGATGTCCGACGTCGTCCGCAGCTCACAGGTGATGGCACGCTGGTCATCTCAGTTGGCGTGCATGTGGTGGCCAGTTGCTCAGATTCCCACTGGATGAAGATGATGAAGGCAGCCAATTTACAGGAAAATGGGGCACGCAAATCCATGGTTGTGATGGAAAACAATATGAAAAAACACATGGTTTCCTGGTTGGTGGTTTGGAACCATGGAAATTTGATGACTTTCCATTGGGAATATTCATCCCAACTGACGAACTCATATTTTTCAGAGGGGTAGGTATACCACCAATTAGTTTCCCTTCAGTTTTCTTGAAATGCATTGAAATCGATTGGATTCGAAAGTCCGCCAAGGGCAGATGTTTTGCCAAGGTGGGTGACCTGGTTCCATGGCTCTACGGTTCCTACATGCGATGCCAAGGGCATGAGGGCAAGGAGGACTGATGTTAATGGATGTTAATTGGATGTTAATTGGATGTTAATGGTTTGCAAAATCTTAGAAGTGGCAGCATATGACAACATATATCAACATATTAATAATCAATATTAATAAATTTTAATCAATATAATGATATCATAATGTCAACATTCTATTGTTCGATGGGTTTTTTTGCCATGTCTTTAATTTCTATGAAAAAAATTGTCGCCAGGAACGCTTCGAGGCGATGTCTTTGGAAGACTGCGCGCAGCGCTGTGCGGGGGCCCATTTAGCAAAACCCACCCGGCTGGGATCCGTGGGATGGGAATCTGGTGCTGTTTTTGTGGTAGCCTCTGGTTTCATGAAAATATGGCACCTGTAGCTATTGAAAATATGATAATTTATATGGCACAACTGCCTTTACTTCGTTGATTTGTTGCGTGTTTTTTAGGATGGTGATTTGGTGTGCTATATGTTTACCAGAGGGTACCTTGCAATAGCTTGCAGGCATCTCTCTCTTCGCCAGCAAGCAATGTACCGCTTTCTCCTACGGCTTCCGCGGACGTCCCTGTGGCTGCAGTTTCGCCAAAAAATCTTTGCTTCACAGGATGCCGCCGCCAGGGGCCCTTGGGCAGGGGCAAGCCGCAACCCGAGGCTCTGCTCACGTTTGTTCCATGATCTCGGATCCTTTCGGATGCTGGTCCTTGGTTTCAATCTCAGTCCCGTTGGCCCTTGTGGGCAGATGGAAGATGATGGAAGGTGGCAAGATATGGCAAGATCCTGACGGAAACAGATCTGACCACGGAAACAGAAAACGACCAGAGGAATGTGTTTCTTTGAGATGTGTTTTGCAATTCAGCGATTCGGCAATTCGATCTTCAAAATTTAAGAACATAACATTTTGAACTCTTTTCACCGATCCATAATTGATATCAATTGATTTCAGGTGCCGGACCCCGAATTTGATGCCTACACCATCCGTGACGCTGAGAGCAATCACTCTGGTCCGGTGGGTCGCCCAGAGAGCCGTAGGCAGTGGCATGAGAAAGGCACCTAGTGATCTCCTCTTGGAACAAATGGGCTTTGTTCTGAAAATGGAGAAATTCCATGGCTATCACCAAAATCATCCAAATTCCAATGGTTTATCATGGCTTATAACATCTTATAACTATAATTATAACTATAATAGTTTATCATCATGTTTCCCATTAGAAATATGAAAAGATATGAAAAGTGTAGCCCAGATCCCCATTTTTTGTGTCCATTTCGGCACTCGATGGGTGGAGCAGATCTTGGAGCAACGCGAGGCCGAGTGGCCCTTGATGGAGCCGACAACCACCACGGTGACAGCGAATGCCTCACCATGGATGCCATGGATGCCATGGAGATTATGATGATTGGATACTATTGGCATATTATCCAAAAATTCATGATTATTATCCAATATTATCAATAAATCTATTGGATAATCCATGATGATCTAATTTTGGATTATTTATTGATATTATTGGATTATGACATATTATGACACATATTATGACATATTATGTGTCAAAGGGAACTGAACACTAGGACACTTGTGATGTACATGCTTAACTGTACATCTGGACGCCGTACTGGCTCAAGTCCGTGTGCGAGGAAAAGGGTCCGAGCTGCGCTTGCCATGCACCATCAGTGTCCGGCAATACTGGCATAACAGGTATCGCAATTGATAACTACATCCAGAACAAGGATTCATTTGTTCACAGGTTATCAGCCGTAGGGCTCTCACCTCTCCCGCCGGGAGAGTGGTACCTGCGTGCTGGTAGCCGGGCCTTCTGAGCAATTGATTGAGGACGCAAAGGACCAATCAGCTCACCATCGCAAAGATGCAAGGCGGCAGCGGAGATTCGCGCACCACGCAGTTTACCTTCAATGAGAACGCTGCTATGCCGGTCGAGGAGGTCAATCAATCTTCCCCTGGCGACACGGCAGACAGTGGCGGGATACGCTCTACCCGAACTACACAGTCCGGATGGCAAGTCACATCAAACAGACGAAGAATATCCACCCAAAGTACACCTAGATCTTCTCGAAACAGTGCTCGGAGTGATGTTGTCCGCCAAGGGCATCGACCATCTCGAGGACGTACTACTCCAAGGGACAGATCCACCAGGGCCGTGACCGACCGAATTGATGAGAGGACCGGGGATAGTCGTGTTAAGAGGAGATCAACGGATACTTCTGTGGCTAGTGAACCTATTGCCATGATAGAAGAACTACGGGCACAATGTCAATCCCTACGTAATCAGCTGAACAACATGGAAGCATACGCTGCATCCAGGGATCAACTGATTCATGACATCGAGATCAGGTTCACTGAGTATCTTCGGGAACACAATCAGAATGTATTTGATGAGGTCAATGCACTCAATCATAGATTGTCATGTTCCGCAAATGAGGTTGCAGAATATCAAGCAGAACTAATGGTAGCATCTCAGGAAGACGAAGGTGCAACAATACGCATCCAAGACCTTGAACGCCGAGGTGCCCTAATGGAACATGGTGCACGACGGATCCATCAACGTGGTATGGAGATCCAGGAGGAGTACAAGGATGAAGTACATCACCTTCAAGGACTACTGGGTAATACGGAGGCAAGACTACAACAACTTCATCAAACCAATGTCTTAACCACCGATATTGCCAATCGACTATACAATGAAGGTCAAGAAATGCAAAATGATTTCCAGAACTCAATCATGGAATATCGTAATCGATCTGAAATGGCATCCTCCTCTAGTAATCAACTTGAAGTGATTAGCCAGCAACAATCAATTGCAGTTCATGAATTATCTGAGCGAAATCAGCTATTGAGTGAAGCCTTGGTTCAGTCTCGTAAACAGGCCGAGCTGTATGAGAGCAGTATTGATGAGATCACTAGAGAGTCTAGGAAGAAGGTGTTCGAGGCAAATCAGGCCAAATTGGAAAGTGATCTGAAGCATCGAAACACTGAACATGATACCGTCAAAAGAATTGCATCATACAGGAACCAAGAGGCCGAAGCAATATCTCACCTGAGGCTTGAATCACAGGCTAGTGCAAACTCGATCGCAAGGGCAGAGCACTATGAAGAGCTCTATGCCAACGAGCAGAAGATGAACTGCGAATTGAAGGATGAGATCAAGTTGCAGAATACGAAGTTACGAAGATCGTTGACTCAGGGTTCTACGACCGACGGTCGTGGCCCCGAAGAGATGCTTGTTGAAGATCTACGTAATCAAGCTAAGATCGCTCAAATCAGGGTTCAGGATCTAGATCATGAAGTTCACGAATGCTTACAAGAGAACTTGTTGTTAAAAGAAAGATTGGCTGAAGTTGCGGATGTAGGGGCGTCGTCCCTCACCAATGCTGAGGTCCGAACTCTAAGATCTGAACTAGAGAGTGAGCGAAAATTGAAATTGGCGAGTGGTGTTCAACAATATGAGAGATCATGCATGTTCATGGGGGAAATCCAGGATAGGGATGAAAAGATTGGCATCAAGAATTCTGAGATTGTTGACATGAAACGTCACTTAGATGAACTGAGAAAAAGTCTCAAGGATTCTGAAACATCTATGGCTAGGATCAGTCCTGACACACTTCCCTATTCGGCAGGCATTCCCAACTCCGATCTCGCATCCAGACTGGTCATCGACAAACTGGAGAATGACGTGAGTGAGGCTAACTGTGAAAACGCTATTCTGAAATCTTGGGTTTCGCAGATCGACAAGGAGTTGACTTATGAGACAAATGTGGCTCATTCCTATCGTGGGCATGCTGTACCTCCTCAACAACCACAGCATTCTCAATCAAGCAAAAGAATCGCTGATCTACTGAAAGAGGTTGACAACAAGATCGCTGGCGGAACTGAGAGGGAATACTACAGGCCACCGAGTGGATGGGGCGGTCCGCCTGACCCTGATGGACCTCCGGACCCTTTTGGGCCTAACGGTCCAGGACCACCTCCTGAACCTCCTGGTTTGCCATCGGTTCGAGGATCACAACGCGATTCAGCAGATGATGTCTCCACAGCGGCTTACACTGCGGAAGAAGTACCAAGAATGTCAAGACGAGAGGCTGACAAAGTCTATGTTAGCCCATGGCCAAAGCAACAGAATCTTGGGGTTTGGCAATCAGATCTCATCAAGAGTGTTGTTCTTTCGGCAAATGACGGGGATAAAGCCGCATGGGAGGCATGGCTACAGCCGGCTATTCGACCAAATCCTGACATCGAGCTGTTGAATGACAGTGGGGGGCAACGGTATCAGTCCATTGACGCCAAGTTGTCAATTGCATTGTCAAACGTGATAGCCCAAGCCGGTGGTGTTGCTCGTCATGTAGCGATCAAATTGAGATTGAGAACACAAAGTCATAGCCGAAGAGGAACCTATGTCATGGGACGGGAAATCTTGGCTTTGATTCTGGAGCACTTCAGGACCCCAGGTCAACGAGAAACATCCTTCACCATGGAGCACATCGTATCGATGAAGTATCTCGGTGACTCGAACCTAGAAGTGTTCTACGAGAAATGGATGGAGATGGTATCAAACATGATGCCGGATGACGTACCTCCTGATGATTGGCTTCGTGACGCTCTATACAAGAAGATTCGAAATTCGAGTCTTATGATGTTTGACATCAAGCAGTACGAGTCATGGATGGAAGGAGACCAAAGACGAAATTATCGCTACCTGTTGGATGTCATCGAAAGGCACATCTCCAGAATCAGAGAGGACAAGCATGTGGCAGCCAGAGAGAAGTATGCGAGAGACTTTGCAGGCGGCGGCAAACCTTCAGCTCCTGCTCCGAACCCAACTGCCGCTGCACCGGATGCAAATCCAAAAGCGAAGCCTAAAGCTACTCCCAAGGAGAAGGCAGCGCCCAAGGCGAAGGCCAAGGCCGATGCAGCTCCAGTTCTACCATCACCTCAGCCTAAACAGCATGCAAAAGGAAAAGGAAAAGGTCAAGGGAAAGGGAAGGATCGAGCAAACAACCGAAGTACCAGCCCCAGATCCAAGAAGAAGATCCCATGCCATTTCCATTTCATCAAGAAAGCATGCAGAAAAGGCAAGGATTGTGAATACAGTCACGACCAAAAGGTATTTGATGCGAACAAGAATGCAAAAGGCAACGGTCGGAAGCCAGGAACTCCAAGAAGTCAGTCTCCGGCAAACAAGACCAAGAAGATTGATGAACCATGCTGGCATTGGGCTAAGGGCAAGTGTCGGTATGGAGACAAATGCAACAAACGCCACGATCCTCATCTATTCAACACTGCTCCAAACACTGAAGCACCAAGCTCAAAGGCTACTCCTGCACTTATCCATGATTGGAGTGATGATGAAGGGACGTTCCATAAGGTTGCATCGAACGTGATCAAGAAGAAGACCAGATTCGATGAGTCTAAAACTCAAGTTCAAACTTACGTGAAGAAGGACTTCGTGAAGTGCAGCCGGAAATCCCAAACCATCCCCAAAGGTCATGGTAAAGTTGGCAAGCCCACTGAACAGATAAGGAAAGATGAACAATGGTCTTATTCATGCAGGTTAGCTTCGAGCCGAGGGAAAGCAATGGCTATTCTGATCGATGAGAAGGGTGAACACAGTGACATTGATGAAGTCCTGGTCATAGTCGGCCCTAGCATGGACATCCTGATCAGACTCGACGTCGAGGACGGTGAGGTGTCCAGGGAAGTGTTTGTGGAAAACTATGTTCAGCATATTGAAGGTCGATATGGTAAAAGGGGCAACACAATGTGTATCACCGTTCCTGTTGAAGAGAGAGATAAGAGATTCATATTGGATTCTGGAAGTGGCCATGATCTCATTTCATCCACACGGATAAGTAGAATGGATCTCCCAACATACGATGACAAGGTCGTCAACTTCCATACAGCAAATGGGGTAACGTGTTCGACCAAACGTTCAAACATCAAGTTCGAGGCATTTAGCGAACCAGCAGAAGCTCACATCTTGGAGGACACACCCTCCGTGCTCTCCATGGGAAAGCGATGCGTTGATCTTGGTTACTCTTTTGTGTGGCCGACCGGAAGAACTCCATTCATGTTGGATCCAAATGGCAACTTCATCGAGATGACTGTTAAAGACTATATTCCCTATGTGAGCGTCGATCAAGAAAAGATCAAGTTGAAATCATCTTGTGTGGAGAAGATCATGGCAGTTCTTGATGATGGATGCTCAACATCGGAAGGTGAAGGTCTTTTGGTCATTGATGGAGAAAGTGGGGATGAACTTGAAGATCTTTCCGACTCCGTTGGACGATCCAATGTTAAATCACCCAAGAGATCAATGAAGAAACGTAAGAAAGCTAAGGTAAGAGATGATCAACATGAAGTGGCTGTTGGAAGTGATGCAGGTGATGCTGAGGAAATGTCATGCTATGCTGACGAGTATGCCGAGTTTGAGGACGACGGATACGATCCCAGCATCGCACCTGATGACATCCATGAAGATCATCCAATTGAAGTTGAAGAAATTCCTGAAGATGGAGGAGGTGAAGACGACGATGATGTCATTGATGTTGATGAGGAAGATGGAGGAGTCCGATTGAGTAAGAGGGGAACTTTGAAGAATGAAGCACGATCGAAGGTTCACCTTCTAACTCATCGCTATAAGAACCCTTACTGTGAGTCTTGCGTGCGTGCCAAGATGAAGCACAGGAAAACGTTCAGAGGTGCATTTCAACGGAAGCTCACGAAGTTTGGGGACCTGATCACATTCGACTACGTTGACAACCGTCGTATTGCTGAACAGGACTATGGCGACGACAAAACCATCTTTGTCATCAGGGATAGATATACAGGAATGCTTCAGTCTTATCCTTCTGCCAGAAAGGACACAGACGCCGTTATACGGGCGGTCAAACAGTTCATGGGCCGTCGTAAGATTCGAGAAGCATATTCCGATGATGCCCCACAGTTCGACAAGGCAATGAAGATCCTAAAGATCCCAATGGATACTTCCTTGGCCGGAAAGACCAAGCACAACTCGCTCGCAGAGAGAACTAACCAATTCGTGCTCGTGGCAACAACAACCTGTCTACTTGAGGCAGGAATTCCACCATGCTTTTGGATGTATGCCATCAGATGCGTGAGCCATTTGCTCAACATCGAGCCCAACGACGATGAGGTAAGTTCTTGGTGCAAACTTCATGGAGAAGAATTCAAAGGGAAGATGATACCCTTTGGTGCCCTCGTGTACTTCAAGCCCAGTGGTTCACGTGAACGAGAACAACAACACAAGTTTGACCCTATGGGAATCCCTGGAGTGTTCGCCGGATACTCCATTGGCCCCGGGCTTCATTGGTCGAGGAAGTACAGGGTATGGGCACTATGTGATTGGAGCAAGCAGAACTTGGCTTATGATGCGGAGAAGCCCATTGCAAAGCTGAGGACTCCACACTATACCGAAAGGGTCGAGCTAAAGGAACCCCTTGAATTCCCATGCAAGTTAGAGTATGAAAGGATCAATGTTTCCATTGAAGGATTGAAAGTGAAAGATCGTCTTGAAGGAAACCCAGAAATTCTACCGCCACCTCCACCGGATGACGATGATGATGGTGGAGATGATGACGATGGTCATGGTGGTGGTGGTGTACCTTCGTCGAAGGTCCCACGGGAACCAACTGATGGAGAGTTGGAAGCTGAAAGGCACTTTGATGCAATATCGGAAAGATTGGGACCACCAGGTATCGATAAGCCAGCTCATCCAGATCTTCATATTCCAGAAGGAGGACCTGAACATTACTCCGTTGGAAAGGGTGGAGATGGGGTCGTATACCTGAATGACGATGGTGAATGGGTGAAACTCAATGCTCGCGGCCATCCATATCGTATTGATGAACGTGGTTTTCGCAGAATATCAACTACTCCAAGGCCTTCAAAGTATACCCCTGACGAGTGGAGAAAGATGTCACCGACTGTCAGAAAGGGATTGCCAAGGCCGAAGAGAAGAAGCTTGAAGCAGAAAAGGAGAAGAAGAAAAGCGATGCGAAAATCAAGGAGAGTGAAGAGCGAGCAAAGAGAAAAGAAGAAAAGAAGAAAGAGAAAGAAGTAAAGAAAGCCAAATCCTCCAAGAAAGACGACAAAGACGATCACGTTTCAGGAGTGGCCATGTCCCAAGACTACATCCGAAGAGGCAAGGTTTTTCAATATGGAAAAGGGTCCGTTTCTCCCGTCGGGAGAGGGGTCTCTGCCTCTGCTCCATGTCATTCAGACCTGTCGGACACTGACGTACCGGATGATGATGACTTCTTGATGGAGTGGGATGAATGGTCTGAGATCGAGAAGGGCAAGGGACCGAAAGCCACTTGGAACAACGACAAAATGTATGACTTCAACCAGGGGAAGGTGGTGGCTGCTGCGACATTGCACAACACCAACGAAGTACCCCAAGACGCTCGTGGCCTCAGTGATGTTTTCCTTCCATTTCCATGCATGCCATGCATTAATCATTGTGATGATCATCGAGAGAAGCTGACTTCAAATGGTGATGGAATCAATATCAATAAGATGTTCAACACTGCAGTGGCAAGGCCTGTTGGTCGGAAGGAAATGATGGAAAACGATGATGCACGTAAAGCTATGAGGAAGGAATGGTTGGGTCAACATGCTGCTGGAGTCTACGATTTCAGTGTCGTTAGAGAATATGATGACGTGGTTCGTGAAGCAAAGGCAAACAAAACAGAGGTTCACATGGCCAGAGTACATGGTATCTGTGTTGAGAAAAACTATCAGTTGCCTGCAGGAAGTTCCAGTAGAAAATTCAAAGGCCGAGGTGTCTTGCTAGGTAACCAGGTGAAGAACCAATTCTGGGAGGCTGCCTTCTTCCAGGACTTGGGCAATTCTCCAGCTACTTTTGAGGCATCGAGATGGGCTGATTTCTATGGGTGTCTTCCAGGCCACAATGTAAAACTTGCCGACGCCATTCAGGCATACATTCAAGCAAAACTAACCGGACCACCATGTTGGGTTGAGCTACCTGAAGATGCATGGCCACACGATGTCGATATTCGAAAGTTCCGTAGACCAGTTGTAAGATTGGTTAAAGCTTTGTATGGTCACCCCGATTCGGGAACAATGTGGGAACAACACTGTGATCAGAAAGTTCGTGAACTCGACTTCGTTCCTGTTGGAGAAGAATGGCCATCAATGTATTTTCACAAGAAACTGAAGTTACTTCTTGTCATCTATGTAGACGACTTAAAGCTGGCAGGACCGGAAGAGAACCTGACTAAGGGTTGGGAGATGCTTCGATCAAAACTCAACATCGAGCCCGAGACTGACTTAGGACTCTACCTAGGTTGTATTTTGAGAAAGGGATCTACCAAACTTCATGATGGAACCCCGGTTTCAACTATGACCTACGACATGGAAGGATTGTTGAAGCTGTCAGTTGAGAAGTACTTGGACATTGTTGGAAAAGATACGAAGTTGAAACAAGTATCTACTCCAAGTCTACCTGAAGAAACAAAGAAACACAAGTCTAGAGCACCATGTCCCGGGAACCCCAAGAACAAGAAGGTATGTCCATGGTGTACTCATGAATTTGATCCGGACGCTCCATTGTTTTATGAACAAGGAACCCAAGGGGAAGACGTCTCGCCTGGGGAGTCTGAGAGAGGTGCATTAGCGCCACACGCTGCTAGCGTGTTGATGAAGCTGCTGTACGCAGCGAGGATTGCTCGTTTTGATCTGCTTCGTTCCATCAATTCCCTGGCCAGGAATGTAACAAAGTGGACCATTGATGACGATGCAAAGTTGTATCACTTAATGTGCTACGTGAATTCCAGCCTATCTAAAAGAATGACCGGATGGGTTGGGGACAACTTCAATGAATTGACATTGTCTTTATTTGCTGATGCTGATTTTGCAGGGTGTGCCCAGTCTTTGAGATCAACTTCAGGGTCTCATATGCATATCCAAGGTAACCACACTCGGTTTCCTTTGTCCGGGGGCAGCAAACGGCAAGGATGCGTAAGCCATTCGACGCCTGAGGCCGAAATCGTTGCAGCCGATGTCACCCTCCGTACTATGGGCTTGCCCGCAATGAGCATCTGGGAAACGCTGACGGGAAAGTCGCCCAAATTATTGTTTCATGATGACAATCAGGGCATGATCGGTGTAGTCAGGTCGGGTCGTAACCCCACTATGCGGCATCTTGAGAGGACCCATGGCATAGCCATTACTTCCCTCCATGAACATTTTACTCGGGAGAACTACGTACTCATGTATGAGGTGACCTCGAAAATGGCCGCTGACATTCACACCAAAGGTTTCAAGAATCCGTTGGCATGGAAAAGAGCATGTATGCTCATCAACCTGTTGGACCCTGGTGACATCGGTACGAAAGATCTGCTCGATATGGTCTCACCCACCACGGATGTTGATACCACTGTCCGACAAGTGTTTCAAACCAAAACTCAAGATGTTCCAAATTTTCCGTATACCGAAATACCTATTCTACCACCTGAGGTGTATCAGAAGGGTCTTTCTGGTAAAGAACAAGTACAACAACTACCTGGTATGGATCCCATATTGGTTGTTAAGACGCCAACTTTCTTTAGAAAGCGACCACCTGGTGTATCATTGCCTCATGATTGTTTGAGAAGTACCTGGATACTTTCTCATGGCAAATGGATCAAGGTTGAGGATCGAGTTCCACCCGTTCAACAACAAGACCGTTTTGATCAATGGGTAGAACGAGCTTGTTTCCAATACCATCCGTGTCAATTTAGTATATCACCGTCGGTGATTACTAGGCAATCAGCTGGTGTTGTCTCACCGGGACACCTGGCGTCAACAGCACGACAAGGGCTCCATGCTGCTGCGGTGCCGACTCGTCAGACTCACGTCCTGAAGTATCCTCAGTTAACTGTGGGAGTAGGTCAACTATTTTGTCATCAATCCCATGGAAATGAACCCACAACCATTCATGCAGCTCCGTGTGGTACTGCTCGGGTGACCAACACACTCCTTCGAGTTGTTCGTGGGGGGAGTTCTGGATGGGGTAGTCTTCCAATGGGATTTCCTCCGACGGGGGACCCCGATGATGATCCATATCCCACAGAAAACAAAGATCCCAATCGACGACGAATTGTATTCGCCGGTGGTGATGTGATTGCTGGTAGGGTGTCAAAAGACAAAGCCTATAACCCATCAACGTCATCAAGAAAGGGAAAGAAAATATCCAAAAATGAACGTGATCAAGGTGAATGGATATGGAAGGATGAAACAACATTGATGAGAGTGCACAAAATACCAAGAAGAAAGATGTTTACCCCCAAAGAGGCTGACTTTCTGCCATGTAAGCTGAGACGGTTTAGAGATGAACGGGAAACCAACCAAGTGTTTCAGTCAAGTGGGAGATTGATCCACGACTCATGGAGATTGGTGGGGAATAACATCGAGAAGACCAATAAGAGAAATGAATATTGGACGGGGACCACTACCTTCAAGATCATATCCAATGCAGACATCAAAGATGTGATGGACAACGGGTCTGACGTGGAGGACAGGGCATCGTGCCAGGACACTGTGGTCACCTGTATCCTTGATGGGAACATGAAAATCATTCCGTTGGATGACATGTTTATAGCCCATCATTACAAGTTGAAGCATGAGACCAGAAAACAAAATGATTGGGATATTCAGATGAATCTACATCGAAAGAATGGGAAGATTCTGACGTATCACTTCAAGCAATCCTATGCTGATTTTCTCGGGAAAATACTCAATGACGTTACCATATCTCTCAACGTCTATGAGATGAAGGATGATACCCCATGCTTGCTCCTCATGTGTGCCGAAACGCAAAGCATCATTACCAAGATTCACAAACAGAGTCGGTTTAAGATGATGCATGTGGTCACGATTACCAAAGATGACAACCTCATGTCCAACTACGGAAGGGCAAAATGGAGACGTTGCATCAGGGGTCCTAGTGACTGCGTGTTCTTTGCGGGACCTTGCACCGGTGGTTCACCGTGGAATCGGTTAAACAAAAATGTGAGTGAGGTCACAGCGCACAACATCAGAATGAAAGCACTTCTATATTGGGAGCTATGGGAAGAGTTCACATTGTGTTTGCAACGTGTACATGTTTTGCATGCAATGGCATTGTTGGAACTACCTCGGGGATGCGACTATTGGAATGATGAGAGAATGAAGTTTCTGATCAATGGGACCCAATCGACTGTGCATGACTTTGATGGACGCATGTATGGTTTGAAGTCACAATTCAAAGACGTTGGGACCGCAATCAAGAAACCGTGGAGGATCGTATCATGGGGGGTTGAGTTCTTTGACTTGCATGTGAAATGTGATGGCTCACACACTCACGGTCAATGTGCGGGCAGAGAAACACGTGCAACACAATGATATACCGAGAAGATTGTCAGATCTATCCTTCGAGGTGTCACCAATCAAATGTTGATTAACAACGTTTATGGGAGGAGATTTCGACCAAAGGTTATGGAAGAGGAAGATTACTATAAGTCGAAGTTATGTGCATGTGTCATCATGAATGACTATGAATGCAACACCAACGTGAAGACCATCAATGAACAACTATTCATTAACTTCATCACCCAACGAGGCGGTGTGAAGGTGAAGCTGAGGTTGTATCCATGTCGTGGATCACTATTGGCGGATCCGGATCCCGTTAGAGGTGGATTGAAGGTGAAGTCGGGCTGCTACCTGCGTCGTTGGTGCGCCTTGACGGATCCGGATTCCGCATACCTCACTTCGGTCTTCGCAATGGCTGGAACTGACCTTGTGATCCCTTCAGCGGCCAAAGGCATTAGTTTGCTGAAATCAACTTTGTCCCTCATCCAGGAGAAGAAACAAGAGCACAACCTTCCTGCTCCATTCTCAACCTATGAGGAGGCAAACTTCAGGGGTTACAAGGACAAGGACCTCGACGAATGGTTGGATCGAGTGAAGATTTCTCCTCCTGTCGTTGTGGCCTTAGCTTTTGTCATGGATAGAAGTGGCAGGGCATTCGTAACGCATGCAATCAGGTTGCTCATGAAAATGTTGTCAAAAGTGACCAACGAAAATGAGTTGACAATGTCTGCCATTAGTTTCATCGACAAAGGGGCCCGATTATCAAAGTTGGTAGAAGGGGCTGCTAGAAATCCAGATGAAAAGAGCATCATGCAAATGTTGTGCACCTTCGAGTGCGCAATCAGAATTGATGAACTATGGGATACCCTCAAAGACCACTATACTGGGCATAACAGCATGATCAACAAGGAGATCACAGTCAAAGACTTGCGCGACAAGATCGCAAATACTAGCCCAGCAAACCTCGGATCATTGAACCAGACGTATCCTCCGTATGGAAGTCCTTGCTACCAAATCCGAAAGAGGACGAACTTCGAGGAAATTGCACGTCGAAAATGGGAGAAGTGGTCGTTTGAAGTGATGCGGAGAGAGGAACCTGAACCATATGAAGTTGAGAACCGCATCCAATATCTGGTCAACATCATGTACGAGGAGAGCTACAGCCTCGGCTATGCACTCCGACGTCACAATGCCAGAGCGACCAGCAGCCAGGGTAAAACCATCATCGTCCAGAATGTCCTGGAAGACTGGATGTCAATGAGTTATGATCTCAGCTTGGAACGGACGGCAGCTGTTGTCCATTTGCCAACCATTCTCATGATCTCCAAAATGCTACATGAGTGGATGACAAAATTGGAAAGCTTCAAATCAATGTCATACCTGAGCGGGATCATCAAGACTGATCTGGTCAGAATGAAACAGGCCATTGACCTCCGCGACGACCTATGGGAGTTGGGGGGCTACAACATTGAGAGGGCCGACCAGGGCATGTTTGAGGAGGTGGAGAAACGGAACAGGACATTTTCCTGTATCCGCGACTATGTGACGACCACTGCCACCACACAGATGGGCCAAGGAGCCACAGAGGTCTCCCACATTGATGGCTGGGACATCCCGCTGATGCCGAGAGACGGCAGAAACCCTCCAAGTCAACCGGACCATCCAGGTTGGGATCCTTCACCTATCAGAATGATGAATGGCAAGCAACAGAGGGAAGCCGATGCACAGCGGGCACAACAGCAACAACAACAGACTGGGCCTAGTAGTTCCACCGCCGGTGGACACGATGGTTACAGCTCTGCAGCTGGGAGTGCGCCACCACCAAAAGCTCCACCATCGAAGGCAAGGCCATCTACACCTCCTGCAAGAAAGGACTGGGTGATTCCTCGGGTACCGAATGGATATCTTTTCAGAACTTCATCAATGCCCGATCAAAGGAACTCCGAGTTCATCACCTCAGCATGGATGGACGAGCGGGATCAATTTCTTGTATCAATCGTCCAAGGCCCAGCAGCTCAAGCTGCCAGCACTTCAGGTTCAGCACCTTGGGCACAATACTTGAGGAGAGTGACCGCATATGCTTGCATGGTCTTCGGAATCTGCAATCCGGCAGTCGTGACGGAGGACACCGCGTCTACCATCTCCGAGAAAGACTGGCTGAGGTGCTACAGCCACGTTGTTCGCAAGTACATGCTGACGCGGACAGGGTGTTATTTGTCGACTGCAGGAATGCTCATGATGCTAGGGCATCACGACGTGAATGTCGCCAACCAATCTGACCTTGGCCGCATCAAGAAGATGATCACCAACCCACTTGCTTGCAGGATCATCGAGGCACCAAGCGGTCCAAGAGATCATGACATGTTGGCAGGTGATTTCAGGGCTGGAACAACCATTCTCATCACCGACCTGATGTTCCGTGTGGGAACCCAAAGTGGGACGCATGGCATCCAAATGGGATTAGCTGACATGGGATGGGAAAGTGTCGAGGTGTTCAAGATCCATGATTCTGAAGCAGAACGACCCCTTCAGCAATTCCTCGACACCCTTGACAAAGTCAAGCAGTACCTCAGCACGGATACCGTCGACGATGGTTTGATAACTGTGCACCTTTGGTTGTCATTGCAGTTCCTACATGCACAAAAACCACCTCATTGTGTCATGCTTGAAAACGACTTCAAGAATCAGTTTGTCAAAGGGGTTCTCGATCTTGATCAAGTTACGTCCAGACCTCTGATGGTCGCCATCAACAATGACTCCATGTTCAACGGAGTGGACTCTGTTACGTCCAGGATCGCAGAGGAGTTGATTGAGAAGATGAGGCTCCAAGGGATCTTGGTAACATCGGATCAGAGGATGTGGCGGTCAATGTACTCGCAATTCGGAAAACAGTATTCGATTTTGAGTACAACCAAGAAGGGGACTTTGGGAAAGACGGCAATTTGGTCTGTCATCGAGAAGAATCTATTTCGCCAAAGGGTCTTCCTCATGTGTGCCACGAACAGGGAACATGTATCAGTTCTCAATGAGGGAGCGTTCAAACCTGACGAATCGGGCATCATCGCCAAAGTTCTGGAGGATATGACCGGACCAACTGAGGCGTTCAAGATCGCAGGTGGCGAAATGACCCCTGGTGATTATGCAACTGACGACACCACAATCTTCCAGCGAGGCCCTGGAACCGCCGTGAACAGATTCACCAAAGACAAAAGGTTCAAGACCAGTTGGGTCGAACCGGTGGTCGGCACCCATGAGCTGGAACCAGTGGTTTCCGATCGATGCATGTGGTTCACCATTGACAAGGAGAACGAAGACATCCTGTGCGGAAGCTGTAGAGGCGCAGTGACGATGGATGAGGTCGAGACGTGCCAGTCGAGACCAACCCATTGCATTAATTGCTCCGCCAACACCCAGGACCATTACAAGCGTTCATCTCCCACATTGGAGGCCAGGAAGTCCGTACTACTCCTTGCAGCCAGGTTGAAGGTTGCATTCGAGGATCTTGGTGTTGACATTGTTGACATCAATCAAGGATTCCAAACATGGCTCACATTTACTGCGTCTTCGTTGATTTCAAATGCATCGTTGGCGTATGGGGAGCACTTGATGAAATCTCTATCTCACATGGGAGGAGTCAGAATTTCGAAGAGGCAAGCTCTGGAAATTTTCCGGAACGGACGCGGCAAGCAATTCAGCATATATCGCGAAAGAGTTTTCGATGATGTTGCAAAGAAGTGGCTTTTGATCTATAGAGTCACAAAGGATTGCGGAAATGTCGCATACAAAGACTTCTTCGAAAAGGTTGCCGTTCCCGAGGTGAAGGAGAGGAACGAGATTTTTGGATTCTCCCGTGCATCTGCCGAGAAAACTGGAGATATCATCGAGTTCTGGCTTGGTGTCTTGGACGTGGCCAATATGGCCAAGGGAGTCGTAGATGTTTTCAATGCTAGTGTTGATCCAGCTGAGTATCTCAATGGATTGGAAAAGGCACTGGCTCAATTCACATCGACCTCCCGAACCTCGAGCACCATCAATGACAAGAGACGGGGATCCTTCGACTGCACACTGCAATAAAAGGGTCATGAAGCTCATCCACGCAATCCCCGGATATGATTCGCTGGCCAATTTCTGCTGCCTCACGGACTGGGAGAAGGATCAGGTATTCTCTCATTATCGCAGGAAGAACAACATCACAGGGGGTGACGCCAGCATGGGCACTGATGCCGATGCCAAGCCAGGTGACGAGTCGTCGGCTCACCTTGGGGAGGAGGAAGCTGATGAGCCAGCGAACGACCCCACCGATGTGGTCAGGGACTCAGAGAATTCCGGGAAACAACAACTTTTGGATGCGTTGGGAAAACTCTTTACCGTCTCTGAGGATGTCAACGTGTGCTTGTATTGTGGTAGCACCAAACATGGCCATCTTGAATGTGAACATGAGAAGAGGGATGAAGTCAGAAAGGTGCTAAAGGCCGTCCGAGCGTCGCTCGAGGCTGATAGTCCAACATCTGATGACGTCGATATGGAGCCTCCTGAGCACAAGAAGGACGGTTCAGGTGCTACTGATGGGTCGGGGCAAACGGATGAACCTACAAAATCGAGGTTTGGTGAACACCAATGGTACGACAGCATCAGAACTATGTCTGAAGTTGGTGACCTCGATGAGTATGGCAGATTCTGCATAGAAGGACGTGATGTTAAAAAGCTAGGACCACAGAACATTGTTGACCTCAACGAAGTGGTCAGAGACGCTATTGTCAGAGGAGGAGGTGACTCTTGGTCAGTGCCGGACTTTATGGCAAGCTACTCTGATAACAACATCAGGAAGCCCTTCTACAAGAGAGTCGAGGCGCCGCAAGATGGTTTCTTGAAAATCATCCCGACCACGGGGGCCCATTTCTTCAACTGCTCTTACTTTGGCGGTGTAGAGTATGCGGCAAACTACCGATTCGAGACTGGCAACCGACTCAATACCTACGAGGACAAGGTGAGTACATCACTAAACAGGATCCTGCGGCACAACGTGGGGAAGGTATCAGAACAACAGAGTCTGTCATGTGATGACGCCGGCTGGGTGCCCATAGAGGAGGTGCTCAAATGCGAGTCTATCTGGAGGCATGAGTACGCACGCTGGCCACATGTATTCCTTGCTCCAAAAGGAAGAGCAAATGATCAGAGTGCATGGAATGTCGATGAGGCAAACTACCGCATGACGTTGCTCTTCAAGATCATGTTCCACTGTGCCCGGTATGGACGTCGTGTTCGTGAACAAGTCTTGGCATTTGGTATCAACAAGGACATCGAGCGCACCAGCCTGACGTGCATTGACAACAAAGTCGATGCGAACACGAACATTCCTGATGAAGGGCTACTGCTCTACCCTGTGGCGGTCCGTGCTCCTACGGGGCACAAGGAAGGATCTTCAAGGGACGACGTCTCATTGCTGTCCTCATTACTTTCACATCCAATCGCGCCCAACACCATTTTGTCGTTACCGGTTTGTTTCCACATCACCAAGAAGACCAACCTTCGAAGCATTTGGAGGCAGGGATTAATTCCAGGAGGTCTTGGAGAAGGTCATCGGATGTTCACGTTCTTCAACCCGTATGTGCCATGGGATCACAGATCATGGACTATCACGAAGAGCGTTGATACGCGAAAGGGGGACTACATTTGCTTGTTCATCCCGACCGAGACCTTGATGGTGGAATACGGCGGTCGAGTGACTGACTCGGGACAGATCGTCTCACCAAAGATCATCCCGTTCTCGGCAATCAAAGGAGGATGGATTCAGGACCCAAAGGACCAAAACAATAAGACATGGCTCCGGTTGTTTGTCCCGTCGGGCGACGACCAGGTAGTCCGGTCTGGAACTGTCAAATCAAGAACGGTAGCCACCAAGGAGTCCATCTTGAGGGTTGCAAGTCAATGCATCGACGCCGAAGATCAACCGTTTGACGAAACCGCCATGGATGCCATGAACATCGTCAACCAATTCAAGAACGACCTCATCAAGCCTGGCGGACAAGAACAATACCTGGCCCGCATCAAGCTGATTCACTACATAGTCGAACGCAAAAGGGTGCAAACATCAGGTTGCCGCCATTGTCCTCACTGTCTCAATGAGACGCCGACAAAACTAGCAGTGTGTCTAGTTTGCTGGACGGAACTGGAAAGTTGTGGAATCCGTCCCTATCGGCTACAAGCTCCTGAAGACGATGAAGATGAGGCCACGAAGAAAGAGATCGATGAAGAAGTTCGTCGACAAGAAGAATCGTTGTTCAAGGATACGGTCCATCAAGCACAAGAAAACGTATCCGAATCCAACGACTATGGCTTCAATCCCGACGAGGTCGATTACAACGAAGGCGATGATGAAGAAATGGATCAGGAGGAGGAAGCCCAACAGGAAGACGACGAAATCGTTGAAGAAGACGAAGATGAAATGGAAGTCGAAGACGAAGATGAAATGGAAGTCGAACCTGAAGATGAATCCTCTTCCAAACTCCCAGCATGGACCAAGAACCTCGAGAGCGGCAGCAAGGGTATGCCAGAAGACGGACTTATCAACAATGACGTCTCCGAGGCCGCGGCTCACTTGTATGACAACGCTGTCATGTCAAAGGTCATCACAATGTTCAGGCTCTACTACAAACAGAGGGTCACTCTGACCCCAGAGGAGTACTATGAGATGATGACGGAAACCAAGCGAGTCCGGCTGGATCTGGACGACTTCTGTCCTTATACAGGAGAAGACCAGGATGGCAACCTCAAGCGACCGACGGAGCTGGAGTTGGATGAACTCTTTCAGCAGAAAGGGAAGAGGAATTCATGGTCAGAAGGAGAGAAGTTATACTCAGGGCGACCAAGAAACATGATGATGCCTGTCATCAAGACTTTAGAGATCTATGAGAAGATGGAATTTCTGGTGCGCGCTGGGTACACTCCTGAGTCATTAGGCTTTCTCATGCCAATGAACCGAATGCAGGCTGATGCCCAAGGGAAACAGGAGATGCGAGTAACCATCAGCAATTTCCTTCGACGACTGCTCAAAGGAACCTTTCCGGAGCACGAGTCATACACCTTCTTTCGCTCCGGGAGCCACGGCTTCCCCAACTGCATCGAACTCCCAGCTTTCTCGGTATATCTGAGCCTGAGGGAGAAAGAACAGAGAGTAGAACTGCTTGCTCTTTGCAGCCCAACAGTGTGGCATTCCTCTACCTCAAAACTTTGTCAGCAAGATGGCTTATGCTATTCAGCTGGCCGAGGCCGAGGCGCAGAGGGGAAAGACCGAGATGAAAACGAAGATGGCCCCAACCCTTGGCGACGAAGTGGTGAGTGAAGTATTCAAAGCGGTTGGACATACTGCAGCTTCCAAGTTTGCTAAACCAACTGCGCAACCTTCACAGACACCTGAAGGCACTGGTTCAGCATCATCCTCATCGGCTAGTGCACCAAAGGGCAAGGCTATGCCGAAATCCCATGAACCATCAAAGGCACGGCCTGCAAAGCCGTCATCGCCGAAAGCTGCTCCGAAACGTGCGGCAGGATGGGAGAGAACTCCAACAGCACCTCAATGGAAGAAAGTCCGCCGTGAGCAGTAAACCAATTACTTTGATCCGTCAAGATGATCACTGGAATATGAGATGTGTATCGTCTTTATGAACAGATGATCAGGAAAGGATCAACTGAGTGGACTCTGAGCGAGGCAGTAGAATAATTCGCTTAGGTTCAAGATTTTTTTTGATATTCCCAATCTGCACGAATTCTGCACTGTGCACGTGAATTCGTTAGTTAGCATTGTAAATCTTTAGTAGCGAAGCGATCCATTTCTCCCGACGGGTGAGTGGTATGCCTAGCCAACGTAGAAAAGTAGATGTTAGCTAGCAATAATTCGCGTTGTACAGTTTGATAAAGCACCGAAGCATCGACAGCCAGAGAGTAGGCGAACCCTGAACCATTATTCCCGACGGGTATGTGGGGAAGGGGGAGCCGAATGGCACGTTTTATGTACATAGGCGTAATTCAAGTAGCAGAAACAATCTAATTCAAAGTTCCCTCTCTCGTGTCCGTGGTTCGAAGAATACCACGGGCATGGGGGGTGTCAAAGGGAACTGAACACTAGGACACTTGTGATGTACATGCTTAACTGTACATCTGGACGCCGTACTGGCTCAAGTCCGTGTGCGAGGAAAAGGGTCCGAGCTGCGCTTGCCATGCACCATCAGTGTCCGGCAATACTGGCATAACAGGTATCGCAATTGATAACTACATCCAGAACAAGGATTCATTTGTTCACATTATGACATATTATGACTATTGGATTGGATTCATTGATAGTATCAAGCAAAATGCAGGTGTCATGGGCATGGTGGAGTTGACCCCAAGAACGTGTTGCGGGCTTTGTCCTAGGTCACGACCATGACGGTCACGACAGCAACGATCACCAGCCGCACGGGTTTAAAATTGTCAAATGTTCTGTGCTTGACCCTTTCACCGACATGATTTTGTCATATTTTGTCATACACTTCGCAAGTTTCATGCCATTTCCCATTCCGAGGTACTGAGGGCTGCTTGGACAGCACTGAATGATTTGTCGCTACAATGTTTGACGTCATAGAACCCAACTAGTTGAATCAGTGAATACGATATGTATATATATATACATGTATTATATATAAGTATATACATATATATATATATACACATGTATATATATATATGTATATATATATATATATATATATTGAGCTCAAAGCTGCTTGGGGTCAGTGTTGAACTCTTCAGAATTTGTGTTCTTCCTTGTTAACTTCATGTTCCCAACTCATTCAACACAGAATGAGAATCGGGATGCAGCCAGGCAACACCAGCTCCACCACTGAGACAACAACCTCCGCTGTGGGCCCGGCATGGGCTTGTTCCACTTGTTCCACTTGTTCCGCTTGTTCCGCTTGTTCCGCTTGTTCCGCTTGTTCCACAGATCAGGCTGCAGACATTCAGAGCTATTGGTTGTTTCGTCTTAAGTATAACATCATAATTTCATGTAATTTCATGTAACATCCAAACGAAACTTGTGGTGGTGCATTTGGTGCATTGTCAATTCTTTGTCGAATTCAAGTCCAAGCTCCAACACGATGTGCACCCTGTGTCATCAAGTCACGCCAGAGCAGCACCAGCACCACCAGCCGTACGATGACGACGCAGACAGCGACCACGGTGCCATTCAGCACCACCTCTGTGCTTCGGCATCGTCGTTGCGTCGAGAATGCAATTGAGAATGCAATTGCCATGCCATATCATGCCCCCATTTACCCTCTGGTAAACTAACATAACTATGGAAAATCACCATTTTTTAATGGGAAAACTCACTATAAATGGCCATGTTCAATAGCTATGTGAAATTACCAGAGGGTATTTGATTTCATATGATTCAATGATTTTCAAAGTCCACAAATGATCATTAATGATCATTTGGATGAGCCATATATTTTGCAAGGCAAAATTTGGTGGAACGCTTCTCCACGGAGATCATCGGACCCCCTTCACGTCGCTCTTAGGTCACAGGGACGATGACCGAAACGAAGACCAGCCTCACCTCTTCCATCACAACTTCCAGCATCTCGGCACTAGAGGCGTGATCAGTGCACGTCCACGTCTAAAATGTCTAAAGTTCCGAAACTTAGGTGCGGTTTTTGGATGTTGTTGGTACTTTTGGAGGTTCTACAGCTCTTTTTGCTGATGATACTGGTCAATGAAAATCACCCAATGAAGCAAACATGGGTCAAAAAGTCAAACCCCTGGTGCCCAGTTTTATTCGTTTCATTCATCCCCTCAAAAGAAATTGTGTTTGAAATTCTTAATGTCGAAATCTTGGGTATTTGAGATTTTTGTTTGAAAATAGGGTAGCTCTAAATCCATTGATTCATCATCATGTTCCCTGTACAATGCTATACGCCATTATCAGACAAACCCATACTGTATGAGTTTGACACAGACCCAGAGCCACATTTGAGCAGTGTGCTCTATCAACCCCTGTTGGTTGATTAAAGTTCGGGGATTATACTACCAAATATAATTATTAGCCTATAATCATCAACCATAACCAATAATCCCCCAAATAATTAGGTAGTATAACCCCTGTTGGATTATTATCCCATAATTTGGTTGATGATTATAGGGGATATTTGTCATAATCCAAGCAGTAGAAGTTGTCAAGGCTTCACAGCGACTTCGACCTCTTCATCGACATTCACCCAGTCCTCCGTCACCCAGACGTCCACGACGACCAGCAGTGCCACAACGAGCACCACCAGCACTGAAACGTCCTCAACGGCCACGTCTTCAACGGCCACTTCAACTACAAGGCGGCAGATGGCTCCAAAATTGGTCTAAATCCACAGGAAATCCAGGCAAAACCTGCAGATGTTGTTTGGATTTCCCTTGCCACATTCATCCAAAATGGATGATTTAACACATTTTAAGAAGGACACATTAACACAATTTAACACATTATTTTGTGGGTCTATGGGTCTTGGATGTCTACGGTACCCCATTTGAGACCCATAGCAAGTATCTTGCCAGGACGTTCAGCAGCACTGGAACCACTTCCCTCACCAGCAGCACATCCACATCGCTGTGGCTTGGCAGTTGAAACGGCGCTGGAAACGCAGCTGAAACGCAGACGGAATACGCAGAGTCGATGCCAAGGAGCACCACTTCAACGATTACGAAGACGATCTCGAGCACAAGTTCAACCGTGCTTTGGAAACGCAAAGGTGGTGTTAAATACGGTGGTGACTTGAAAACCACAGACATACAATCATACAGTGTAAAAAGGAAAAGAATCTGGCTGGTAGAAAATGATGTTTGCTGCACAAAAGAGTCTTACAAATGATGTTTGCTGCACAAAAGAGTCCACATAGTCTATCCAACACCCTTGGTTTTGCGCAAGAAAAACATGGTACAAATATTGCTCTGCAAATATCTGCAGGTAACAAGCATCACATCAACTGCAACCACCTTCACCAGCAGTTCCACATCAAGCACTTCAAGCAGCAGCATCTTGGACTTGGAGCTGCACCATCGTCGCCATTGGTTAGTAGTTCACTGGTTCCAAGGTACTACCACCACCAGCTCCACCACGACAACATCTGTGGATCCAAACGTACCTTAGCAGCAACAGATTTTATGATTTATGATTTAAAATTTATATTATATTTATAACATTTTATAACATTAATAATTTAAATTTCTATCGATGTACTGTGCACATCTGAGCACAGTGAACTGCCGGCCTTTCCCGTTTACCAGGACAGATTCACCAGAGTTAGAGCCCCTTCAGCGGCGTCGAATTTCGGTGCCTAAAGAAACCAGTCGCTGGTTGATACGTCCATGGTTTCTGATGCTTCTGGTCATTCGATATCATTTACATGTAAAAAATATCTATATATTATCCATTATTATCCTATACTATGCAACCATGTCCCTGCTGCGTCTCCATGGTCGAAATCACCAATGCTGCGCCAGTTGTGATGTCAGGCCTTGGTCTTTCTTCTGGAAGATATGGGACCCAAGGCCTGGCGCTCCATTTTGGTCCGATGAGGGAGCAGTGTCCGCCGAAACCACCATGGTCCGATAGTTCTCCTCTACCCTCTGGTTATGTCAAAATAGCTATTGAAAATTGCCATAGAAATAGTGGATTTACCCATTGAAAATGATGATTTTCTATAGCTATGTTAGTTTACCAGAGGGTATGTGGTGTTGTAATTTTGGTGTTTGTAGATACTATGACTACAATTAAAACAGAATGATACTATGAATGATAAGCATAGATAGGCATTCATTCACTACGATGATGATGATGATGATGATGATGATGATATGACCATCCAAACTTCTTGTACTGTATGGTGGTTTGCTATGAAGCGGTATGAATTACAACAACCTCACTGCGACGTCACTGGAATGATGGTGAATGTATAGGGGAATCATCCCCAAAATGACCCAAAATGTCAGGCTGGTGAGAAAATGTAAGTTCAGCCAGAATCCATTTAAGTTGGTTATACAGTTATACCATGTTATGCCCAAGCCCAAATAAATACGTCCATTAAATTTTTATTCTACCCAGATTTCATTCGGGATTCAGCTAGATTTTAATAGATGAAATCATTGGTGATGTTATCCCGCGGAAGCATCATCTCACTCTTGGCTGGTTGGTGGTTTGGAACCTGTTTGTTTCCATGGGAATAGTCATCCCAACTGATAGTTTTCAGAGGGGTGGCTCAACCACCAAGCAGTTGGATTTAGTGATTATACTGTGGATGGAAGAAATCCTGCACCAGTTGGTAAATGGGTTTTCCCATTATAATCCCGTTATTTACAGTGTTTCATAGTGTTTCATAGGAAGCTAATAGTTCCCATCGCAGGATTTCTTCCATCCACAGTATCCTCTTTTTTACTCACCCAGCGGATCGATCAAATCACCCATGGTCAGTTGATATTGCAGGCCACCAGCATGCAACCAAGTTACGGACTTGCAGGGACAGTCATCGCGGAAGCCTCAGGGAGGTGTGCGACATGTGGTGTTTGTGTTGGATGGATGGACTTGATACATAAATGATTTATATACATACATATATATATATTATATACAATGCATACGTAGTTATATTATATATGTATAATATATATATATATATACCTTATGCAAGCGGTAGAAGTGCTCAAGTAGGATATGAAGAGTCACTGGAATCGATTGGACAAGGAGGGGTGTTCAACGCCTCATGAATCTCGCTCCGCGGCTCTTTTCAGCCAATACTTCACGGAATAGGCATGTCAACGCCTATGAGTGCTGTGGTAAAAACAGCATGCCCCCCGCATCTTCTTTCTCCTTATGAGATAGTGAT
>CAMXCT020001311.1:0-10000 GCA_947184155.2 Cladocopium goreaui
TAAACGTCGTGAAGATGAGACTCAACCCATAAGTGAGCGGGTCGGGCTCGCCGATTAGGGCGGCCTGATCCACTCCCAACTCCTTGAGCTGATTGTTCCACCAAACAATGTTGCCTTTGACCCTGTCCATGATGGCATTCCAGTCACCCTGTGGCTCCCTCTGCCCCCAAATGGGAAGGGGTTCAACACCATATTCCCCACAAATTTCATTTCCAGACCAAAAGATCACCGAAATAACCCTGATGGCTGATCCGTGAGAAGAATATTTTGCCATCAGCTCCTTGATCATGGAAATATTTGCTTTGCAGAGCTGTTGTAAATCCTTACCCCAGAGCATGTCATGACCGATTTCAAGAACCATGTCTGATTTTCGCAATCCCAGATCCTCCTTCAAGGTGTACTTCTTCAAAGTCTTACCCTTTCCAGTGATCAGAGCCAAAGTTGAATCGGAAGTCACCACATAGATGGTGGGCACGACGTCTACCGCCGGCCTTGATGTCCCAGGGACGTACTCAGTAGGCAAGCTCAGATCCCACAGTGAGTCATGTTCCAACTCGGACAGATGGCGGATCTCCTTTGCCCACGGCACGTTCGTCAGGGCGTCCGTAGACATTGACTGCGCAGTAAAACACTGCATGAATCCTGCAGCCAACTCAAGGTCTTCTGTTCTGTTGCCCTGTGCCAGGATGGTTGACGAAGCGAGGATCGTAGAAAAGATGTCCTCCCACCCTGCGTGCCTATCCCCTGAACATCAAGGCATTTCCGAAAAGCAAGCCACTCCGACATGTTGCTCTGCTGGGGCACGGTCTTTAAACCGGCCGACTTGAGAGTCCGCACGTTCATCTTTTCAGCAATCGACAAGTTTGAATCTTCAGAACGTCGGCTCATGGCGGGCAAAGCTAACCTTTTCCTGTTCTTGGCGGTTTGTGCCCGGTTAGCTCTGGAACGAAAACAATCATGGATGAAGTCAGTCAACTTGAATGTGTAGTTCTCTGCAAGCTTCAGTGCAGTACCCCGGCTTTGACCATGAGTGTGGGAACCATCACAAACGTATTCCGATAGACTTGACAACTCTTCCATGTTTGTTGCGATCATCCAACCCTTTTTCATGGGATTCCCGTCCAAGTCAATAACCCCAAACTGGCAACCGTGGAATGGATACAATTTCAACTCTTGTCTCTTCAAAAACGATTGGACCATTGGCCATTTCCAATACTTGCAGTTCTTTGAGAGTTCAAATGCAATTGAAAAATGTGGCCCATCAATTTCACTGATAACCTTTTGAAGTGATTTGAAAAGTTTTGTAAATTCCTTTTGTTGCTGTTCGATTCGTTCAGCCCCTTTGTCAGTCAAACTGTTGATGTAACCCCATGGACTGCCGCCCACACACGGCAAGGAAGCATAAAGCAAAATCTCACCCTCTGGATTACTCTCCCTGAAAGACTGGACTTCTTGGGCTAGCCATTTACGGCAGCCTTGGGTGGTGCCATCCTCGTTTTCGGTTACTCGGATAAGTCTACACCCTTTACTGGCTTGCCGTGGAGTGCATAGCTTCGAATCGGATGAACAGCAAAACTCAATCAACATCCTTTGGAAAGAATTTGAACCATCACGTCCCCCTGATCATCGACATTAGCTGGACACGCAGGCTTGGAGTCTACTTGGCGCACCTTGGGCTTGTCGGCGTCGATCCAAGTCTTTCCAATGGCCATCAACCTCAAAGCATGTTCCCATTTAGTTGGGGAAGTAAAAGGTTTTGTAAGGATGTCAGCTGTCTGCCAATTTGTGCCAACATTTATCAAATCGAATTGATCTTCTTCGAACAACTGTTTCATCCATTTAAAGCAGATGTTCTGAGTTTTGTTGGCGTAGCGCATAGTGGAGGAATTACCGGTACCCATCACAGTGATAGAAGCTTGATTATCTTCCATGAACTTCACTTGATAGAACTCCGGAAAGTGGGCCTTCAAACCATTGATATTTGCCGCAGAAAGGCCCCCCTCAACATTGCCATACCTGATTTCATCGATCTCTTTGTCGATACGAGTAAAAACAGGATCATTCTGTTCAAGGGTGTTTGGCTTGGGGTTTGACCCAGCCTTCTGCGACAATTTCTTGAAAATGCCCAATTGCTCCAACAATGCCAACATCGGAATACCTTCTGCTCTGAGTGCGTGATTTGCTGACACGACTTCGGCTTCAGTGGACGAGTTTGCTACAACTGTCTGCTTCTTGCTAAATGCGTTTAGTGGGAAATAGGTATTTGGCCCCACAAGGAACATTGCACAACCTGAAGTTGATTTTGAATCATGTTCCCCCGCATGATCAGCGTCTGCAAATAGCCACAGTTGACAATCCTCAAACGAGTCTCCCACAAAACCCTCCATAAAAACATCTTTGGTTGACTTGATGTATGATACCAATCTGTGCAATGCAATGTCGCACTCAATGGACCATTTCGTCACCCTAGATGCCAAGCTTTGAGTAGCTCTTAAGAGATCTGGGCGTGCCATACGGGCCGCAAAGAGGATCTTCATCAGGACTTTCGATGCGATCGGTTGCAACCTCCCTGGCTTCTCCTTCTCATCGAGAGTTGGCCGGGCTATTCCCGCTTCTGTAAGCGGCGTTGCAACTACTGGCAAGTCATCTTTCTGAACCTTTGCCAGTTCACAGTATGCATCTACACATGATTCCATGAAAGAAGACATGTCGTACCTTACCAGGTTTACAGGTTTGTTCATGCAACCGGACTTGTTAGTAACGACATTCTCAATGCTTTTGAACCGTTGAGATTTCTTCTCATTCTTGGCTTCCCTTTTGTCTCTGTGCGGACCGGGTCTGTTCTTTGATGGGAGGGCAAACTGATTAGTGTTGCCATACTCGTCACCATACCTGAAGATTGTCCTTCCTGTCCAGAAGTCCTTTGTCTGAATCTTTTGATCCACTGTCATATCATCTTCAACAATAGCTGAACTTTCATCTGACATGTGCATGTTGAGAACTGGGAGACCTTTGAATTCAACATTTTTGTCGAACATTGTAACCCGTTCTGAATGTAAAGACTTGACAAACTCCCCCCCCTCATCGCCAGGCTCGAACAATTTCTTCCGTGGCTGGAGATGATACCTTGTCCAAGTTTTGTTGAAGGGGTCATGTTGCCAAAAATCATTTGTTCGATGTTGTGTACGTGCCGCAGCAGCCGCCTGAGAGTCAAAAACATGTGCAAAAGGATGAGCTTTTCGTGGTAGTGTAACATTGTTAAACTCCACATGTTGACAACCGAAATATCGATCATAGGGTTCGGGGTCACCAATGTTGACTGCTCGTTTGATACTTGCCCATGCTTTGTCCATGTTCTCAGTAGGACCTGCGAGTTTGAAATCATCCACGTAAACAACCAACATGCAATTGTACTCAGCATGATAGAAGATACTTTGCCATATATCGGGGAGAATTTGTTTCCAACCTTCTTTTCCGATTCTGCTGTTGAGGTGGTTTTCCCAAATACCGCCGCTGTCTGGATGCCCGTACAAAGCTAAAACCAAAGGAACCATGGGTTGCCAGAATTGCTTTTCCCAGTGTTCTGGCCATCTGTTCCGTGGCAATGATAGCCATGTGGGCACCCCAGTGAAGAGGGCCTGGATGTAAGCTTGAATGGCGTCTGCCTGAGCTTTTGAAAATCCGGGCTGAGAACCAAACGCATCAAGAAGCTTTGCAGCTTCCATCGAAGCAGGACTGCTACCTAACTCGGCAAACAACGCATGGTCAGAATCCTGGTCACGGACATTGTTACCCTGGAAGACTGTACGGCCCTTGAATTTCCTACGAGGATCATCAGCTGGAAGTTCCGACCCCTTTTCGTAGCAGGCTTCAAAAATACGACCAAGATGTACAGTTTCCCCTTTCTTGCGGGCTTCTTCAACAATGCTTTTACATTCCCTGACTCTGGATTCGTCCCATACTCCTTTTGCCCTGAGGTTCTCCCACTCCTTATCTAAGGCAGCCTTTGCTTTGGGGTTTTTCCTAACCTCATCTTTGGGAACCAAACGTGCAACAGCAGAAAACAATTCAAGAGCCACTTTGAATTCCAACTCAGCGATCTTGTTCTTGATCATCTCTCTCAATTCCGGGCGATGCAGTTCAGGTTTTGCTGGAACCGCTTTCGGCATTGCAGGGACACAAAATTTCGGTCTATCCTGTGGGATGACCTCCCATGTTGACACACTAGGCTCACCTGAGGGGCTAGGGTTTACCCGAAGCTTTCTTGCAGTAGCGACTGCACCTTTCTTCTTCTTCGGACCCTTTGATGCTGAACTTGATGCAGCACCACCGCTGCCTACAGCCATCTTTTCAGCCTCCTCCTCGACAAGCTTTTGCCTATCCTTCGGACTAAGCATTTTCCAAAAATCCGATGGGATCGACTCAGGGCGTTTTGACCCTTTGTACGTTTTCACAAGGCGTGTGCCGTCCCAATGATAACCATCCGGGATTGGAGTACCAGTTGGAGTGTACTTGATATCGGGAAAAACTGGTTCTTCAGCCGGCCTCTCATCACTGGCAAGTGCGTCAAGCACTGCCTCCGTTGACTTGTCAATTGCTGCTTCACTTTCTTCTACATGTTCCTCTGTTTGCATTTCGGATTGAAACGGAATCGGACGAGGATCAGCAATGACATTGTCGACTAGGCGGTCCGGCTTGGGCTCTTTGGCCTCTTTCAATGCACGGAGTGGGAAGACAAAACCTCCCGCGATGAGCTCAACACGTCGTGCTCGCTGCACTGTGATGCTGCCCATTTCTGCATGGTAATCCAATGCTTCTAACTTGGCAACAAGATACTCACCCTTCCATGCAAAACCAGGTTGAATGTGGTATCCCAAAAAGATTCCATCATTTGCTGTTGGTGATGTCTTTCCAGATGTGTTGTCAACCCTTTTTGGATTGTTCCAAAACAGTATCTTTGCACCGAAAGGAATCAACTGACCTGGAAAATCTTCTTCGAATCTGAGTTTCCATGGGGCGTCATCACCGTTGAGCTGTGGCGTAGCATTCACTGCCATGGAGAAATGCTGCATAGCCATTGGCCAATACTGCAATGGAAGACCTGACTGCACAAGGTTTGTGCGTGTGCCTTCAAGCATGTGCCTGATCTCCCTCTCCACAAACGACTTTGAACTGTCCACATACTCTGTTGATGTTTGATGTCTGTACCCCAACTCTGAAATTGTAGCAATAAGTTCTCGTGAATTGTCAGTGTAAACTGCCCCGACTTCATCCTTGTGGGATAAGAAGTGGTTGAAAGCATTAACACATGATTCGCTCGATTTTGTCTGGCTTGGATAGACGTGTCTGAACTGTGTGTGAATGTCCTTCATCACCAATGCCACTGTTTCACCTTTGACGCCTTCTTCCACATTGGATTTGATTACAGTATGGTCAGCGACGATGTGATCCCCAAAACTTTTAGTTTCCAATCTTTTCTGTCCCCCTTTCTTCTTTGCGGGTGGCGCCATCATGCGCGCCTTCTGACAGATCTTGCAAAATGGATTCTTGGGGTAATGGCAAAACTGGTGAGACTTACTGCATGCCTCTTGCTCAAGGTCAGATGCCTTTCTAGACCTGACGTATTCGGTTTCGCTATCATGAGCTACTCCCTCGTCCACGCCTTCTTCATCGGCACCTTCTGCTTTTGCAGCAACCATTGCAAAAAGACGTAACAGATCACAATCTTTCTTGAACTGTCCACTGTTCAAAACACGACAAGAGCTATCGATGACCGGCACACGGCCGTCTACATTAAGCTCAATGACTCCCATGTCCGGACGAATGAAGTAAGGCCTACCATCAGCTGGCCACACAAAACTGTAACCCTGTTCCATACACCTGACCCCAACCGAAAGAACAGCAGGAGTTTCCTCAAGAATGTATGGTGAAAACGGCTGATGTAGGGCATCGACTTTTACGTCGGCCACCTCATCCGCTCGTGTCGAACCGTTTGCTGTAGCAAGGCTGATCGGAGTATCGCTGATACGGCGGTTTGTCGCCTTTGCGGTCTTCAGCATACCCTCACTGATCAAATCCTGTTCACTGCCCGTGTCAACCAGCCAAACACATCCATCTTTTGATGCAGGTGTAGCAACAGTGGGCAAATGAGTGTTACTGACTTTGTTCTTGGGACCGATCATTGCTCTACAGTGGTTGCATGATACTCCCCCTTCTGGATCATTGCATCGGAATCGGCACTTGGGCTGCGTCTCACTGCCGAAGAGCTTCACAAGTTCCTGCAACTGTCGGGCCGAAACCTGAGCACGGTGAGCCACGAGTTTGTCGGGTTTTGGCACTGACTCTGAATCAGGGAACGTCTTCTCATAGATTCGGGGTTTGTGCACTACCTTCCTCTGTTCACCTGTTGCTGGGACTTTGATGTATTCCACTTTTGATGAAAACACAACGGCTCTATGGCATTGTTCTTTCATGGCCTTTGTAGCTTTTGGCAACCCTTTTCCCTTTGCTATGCATGCATACCTTTGAGTAATGCATGGCGCAGCTTTTGCACTGGCCTTCTTCTTTGGTGCAGGGCTATTAGTGCGTTTTGGATCCTTTGTGGGTGCAGCTGCAACTTCATGTTTGTAAAAACACTTGTCACCACGACGACATTTGCCCTGTTGAAAGTAAGTGCATGGGATCTTGGCCATCTCTTCCTTCGACTTTCTGTTGGGGGAACCACTTCTGCTACCACCTTTGCCCTTACCCTTTCTTTTGGGGGTACCAGATCTTGAGGAATCTTTGACATGCTTGTAGGGACAGTCTTTACCCTTTTCACATTTGCCATCCCTGAATTTGTAGCATATCTTGTCCCCTTTTCCACTCTGGCTACGGCCACGGGTTCGACCTCGGTCGCCCTTTCCTTTGCCGCGATCTTTGCCCCCCTGAGCGGGTGCAGCGGGCTGAGGCTTTTCGGTCTGCTTGTTCTTTTCAACGATTCTGTTTCTGTTTGAACGGAGTCTTTCTCTATCCAAAAGGTCACGAATGTTTCTCAACAAGAATGCATAAGACTTTTGTTCTGACTTTTCAGGAGCTCTGTCAAATGCTTCGATGTCATACTTCATCAATTGACATTTTCGGATTTGTCTGAGTAAGATGTCTCTGAGAACCAAATCATCTGGTGGGGTTTCCATGCCGGCAATTGTGGCGTCCCATCGGTTCAAAAACCTTCTAAGGTCTTCCACAGATTCTCCAGTGCGAACGACTCCAAGTAGGTCCTCGACGCGGTAGAGACTGCCAGCTTCCTCAGACGTCCTGAAGTAATCTTCAAACATCAAAAGGACTCTCCTACCTCTGACTTGGATCCCATTCTTTGACTTCTCATCTTTGAAGTTATGGATCTTTGTCGCTAAATCACCTTTGGCTGAGCGAGTTAACGCTGCCGACAGTTTGGTGTCAAGTGTGATAAACTTCCCAGGATCCTGCAGCTTTTCCTCCAACTTTTCCCTAGGGGTTTTGTTGTCAAAGACTTCATTGAGCCAAAGCCAAGCCTCATCGGGTTTATCGGAGCACGATTTCACTTCATCCCTGACATGATTACGCCAGTGACGATAAGCTTCTGGGGCAGGCATGTCATTCAGTTTGATAGTCTCTGCCTCTTTTGTTCGGGGCTTTTCACCATCTGAATCCTTTGAAGTCAGTCTAGTGATGAGATCTAGCAATTGTTGACCTGAAAGACCTAAGCCTGCTTCAGCTGCTTTCTTGCCAGGGTCGCTTGCTATGACTGTAGGACTGGGCACACTATGATCTTGGTTTGCATCATCATCATTTTGTCTTTGAACTGGCAATGGTGGAAGTTTTGGAGGGGCTGCTGATCCGGCAGGGGTTGTTGAGAACAGGTTGCTCAACCTTTCCTTAGCGTCCATGGCTAAGCTACTCATACCAGTGTTTGGCATGGGTTCTGCTCCAGCCTTGGTACCGACCGCTGATTTTGGGGTCATGTACAAATCGACATTATTACCGCCTTGTGCATCATCAACTTCGACGGCTCTGTCGACACTGATTTCCGGGGCGCTGTACTTATTGAGCTTCTCCATCAAATCCTCGACTTGTCCCTGCAATTGGAAATTGAGTTCAGCAGCTTGGTTTTCCTGCCTACTGCATTCCTCTCTAATCTCCTGAATTACCGCTTGTTCCTCCTTCTTGAAACCTTCCATGCCATTCTTTGCATACTCCACTGTTTCGTCCACGATTCGTTTACAGTCTGCCTCGAGGCTACCTCTGAGTTCAGAAAACCTTTGTTCGTACTGGGCTGTAATATGGGCTACCTTTTGGTTGGCTCTTTGTTCAGCTTCCAGTGCGACTGCATTTGCAGCATTCTTTAGCTTTGCGTTTGCATCGCTAAGTTCCTGTCTCAGTTTCGTTACCTCATGCTCAGCTGCCGTTTGGGACACTGAATACTCTGACACTAGGTGTTCATGTCTGCGATCCGCTTCTGCACGTTGATGGGCAATTTCGCTAAGGCAAACTCCCTCAAACTCTTGATACAGTTGCTGGACCTTTTGCTCCATGAGATGTGTGTGCCTCTCCTCCGCCTCTTGCCTGAAAGCATCAATGTTACCTTCGTTGATGTAGGTAAGATTGTTTTGCACAAACTGGAAATATGCTTGCACGGGCTGTGTGAAGAAACCTTCATCCACTGACATGGGCGTGGGGTTTGTCCCAGCCGGCAAGCTTTGTTGTGATCCAGTTGTTGCAACCATTGCTCCAGTCGAGGGGACAAGGGCGCCTCCACCTGAGGTGTCACCAGTTGTCCTTTCCATGGCTTTACGAGACTACGGCTGATAACCTGTATTTTCAGGTTTCAGCGGGGTAAACTATGTTATACCCAAATAGACTGATAAACCTATAAATGGGGAAACAAAGCAACCGTTAAGCTAGCGACTCGCGCCTTTTGTTCTGAGCCGCAATGCTATCAAGTGCATGCTATATTACATGGGTTTTATGGTGGAGTGCAATTACAGTAATTAATAAACAATGTGATAAAGACAATGATACAACTCCAAGTTTGGAGCATGTGGTGATATTGGGGATGATCTGCTTTTGGGTTTGGAACATTAATGTCGTTCGTTACACCCTATGATAGTTTCAATTTATTCCTAATGATTGGTTGAGGCCCATGTTTGGTGGTGTAACTTCACCATTTGAACCCATTGAACCACATTCGATCAAAATTTGGATTGAACCTGCAGTGTACGACATTAATGTGCTCAACCCAGTAATGTCAACCCCGGATTGATAAACCATGGTTTATTAATTAGGGGGTACCCCTCCAATAGTCATAATATGATACTTAAATTAAATGGTACCCTCCCAATTAAACAATCTAGGGGTTTATTAATCCAGGGTTGACATTAGATTTTACAATCCCCCAAAATCACCAATTTGATGGTTCTTCCTTCACTGGTAGGTTTATCACTGCCCTGCGCTGGAACGGGACATCCCGAATCCAAGGAGCTGAAGATCATCGTTGCCCCAATCCGATGGGATGCGAGTGCCACCGGACCCACGTGCCTGCCGTGACGTGCCGCAGCTGACTCGCTTGGATGGTTCTTTTATTAAGGTTGGACTATGTTGGACCTGGATAACTATAGGCAAATTGGAGGTGTTTGCTGTATTTTGCTGTTTTTCAAAGGCGCTGCTGCGACACAAAAGGTGCAAAATACGAAAAAATTGTATTTGGGGTCCATTGTGTGGTGATGTGAGGAACGCCTGAGCTGGAAGCCCTGCTCGCAAGAGTTCGAGGTCGACCCAATCAGACGCCTCAGCAATGTTGGAGGTTGGGAGAGTTGGGACCTCAAAACTCAGGGAAAACCATGGAGAAATCCATGAAAGAGGTTGCTCGGTTGCTCTGTTTTTTCCTTGCCACATGATCCTCGTATATACTTGTTCATTACCTACCTGCATACATCTGCAAACTGCATCTGATATAGCGATTAACATATATACTATACACACA
>CAMXCT020001311.1:12500-162381 GCA_947184155.2 Cladocopium goreaui
ACATACATTACATACATTACATACATTACATACCTTACATACATTACATACATACATACATTACATACATACATACATTACATACATACATACATTACATACATACATACATTACATACATACATACATTACATACATACATACATTACATACATACATACATACATTACATACATACATACATTACATACATACATTACATACATACATACATTACATACATACATGCATTACATACATACATACATTACATACATACATAAATTACATACATACATTAATTACATTACATTACCATACATTACATTACATTACATTACAATACATTACATTACATTACAATACATTAATTACATTACATACATTACATACATTACATACATTACATTACATACATTACATTACATACATTACATTACATACATTACATTACATACATTACATTACATACATTACATTACATTAATTACATTACATTACATACATTACATTACATTAATTACATTACATTACATACATTACATTACATTACATACATTACATTACATACATTACATTACATACATTACATTACATTACATACATTACATTACATTACATACATTACATTACATTACATACATTACATTACATTACATACATACCATTACATTACATACATACATTACATTACATTACATACATACATTACATAACATAACATTACATTATAACATTACATTACATTACATAACATTACATTACATTACATTACATAACATTACATTACATTACATTACAATACAATACAATACAATACAATACATACATACATACATACATACATACATTACATACATACATACATACATATATATATATATATTATATTATATGGCATATCAGGCATATCATCTCCATATCTCGGGGTCATAACCCTGGTTCCGCCATGCTCAGTCCCTGGGTTTCTCCCGGGGCTACGTTCGGCTACGTTGATATCAGCCTCTGCCAAGCCACGTTGCGCCACGTGGCCGGTGGCAGATCCGACGTCACGGGCTCGTAGCGCCGCCGTTGCAGGTGCACCACCTCCGGGGCCTCTGGCAGCGGCTTCCCCAGCCGCAGCCGCGTCGCAGCAGCGTTGGCAGCGCGGCCGGCGGCTTTGGGGATGCGAGGCATCACGCCATGGCACCGGGGGCGGCAAGGTGGAGCAGTTTATCCAAGAATTGGATGGGAAAAAAAACTATAGGAAACCAGTACAATTGACGGGAGGAACCATGGTTTCGTGCAGTTGTTCCTCAAATTCATCGGTTGATATTGTTCGGGCATACGTCATACGTTTGCTCTGCCAATTTGAATTATCATATGACGTGACATGATGCGAATTGGAAACGGGCGAGCTCAAATGTGCTCTTAATATCGGAAACTGGCGTTTTGAAACGTGGATCGTTGCCACCCAACAAATTGAGCCAATTTCATGTAGGAGAATTCATGTTTTTGGCTCACTGCCGCGCTCACGTTTCTCAAGTAGAAATTTTTAATCCCAATGTTGCAAGCATGCAGTTGGCTACTCACACGTGTCAAACGCTTCAAGCAAACAACATGTGATACATGTGGAATATGTTCAGAATTCCAAGCCATCGTTGGCCAGCAATCACCGCCATTCTCAACCCCGGCCAGCTGCAAATGGTGCAAAGCTAAAATTGAAATCCAACATTGAAGCTTGAATTGTGTGCTCGTTCACGTTATTGCCATCTTGGGCTCAAAAGTGCCTTGGCTATAGCGATTTTTGGGTTCCAACCTCTCAAAGGTTTCAGGCCCGCAAATGTTTTGGAGGCACACCATGCGGCACACCGGGCACTTTTTTAAACTGTGCGGCAGTGAAATGTCCTTGGCCCTTTCCCCCCAGGAACCTCATCTTTGAAGGCATCCCACTGCAGTTGCTGGAGCAGCAACGGTCCTAAACTACTGGAATTGCAAGGGTTCATTCGGAAGTGGGTCACTTCCCAAAGCACCATGTGCCCAAATCTGGCTTCTCAAATGCCTGGAAATAACTCTCCATGGTTTCCTCTTCGTAGAAGGTGTCAAGATCATCCTCATCGTCATCACCTTCGCCCATGGGCGGGTAGCTCCAATCCTCCTCCCACTTCTTGTGTTCCATCATGTCATTTAGGGCACTCTCAAATGCTTCGGCAAACCTGGCGGTGCAAAAGTTGCCAGTGCAAAAAAAATGAAGCACATGAAACTCAGAAGCTGCAGGCACTATTTCATAGTGAAGTGGAAGCAAATAAACCTGAAAACGGATGAAAAATACCAAAAGCAATGCTGAAATCACGGCGATGGAAACTCGTTGAAAGTCTTCATCCTGTGAGATTTTCGGAGCAACACCCCCAATGCCGCCTTTACATACTGCTCTTTGATGCCACCACTACAGATCATGGTGCAATCCAAATAGGCGGCATCCAGGTGGCATTTGAGGACACCATAGTCTTGTCCGGTCCAGACCAGCGCCATGGCCCAAGAATATGAGCTTCTTCCTGCCAACTTCAGCAACTGACCCATTTTCAGATTGGCTGTGAATTTGTTGTCTTATTGCCACCCTAAGCACTAAGCTGTCCAGAAACCTTTTGGATCCTTTTGGGTTGTTTTTTGTCCAGAGAAACTTCGAAGAAAACAGGTGGGTCGACAGACAGGATGGGGATAAAATACCAAGCTCCCGTTTTCAACCTCGCGTCCTCCTAGACGCCGCTCTCCCAACAACAAGACCCGTGCGGATAGTGGGATCGGCAAACCATCCAGAACACTGCGCACCGATGCCCACCAAGCTTTGCGCAAACGCCCTGCCCCTTTGGGATCCAAACCATTGATGTAAAGATCTTGCTCGAACGGGCGCGGCGGGGCCTGCTCTCCACCCACGCGCAGCTGGAGGAATTTGTAGAACTCAGCCTTCTCCCATTCAACTCGAATGGACTCGACCAACGGCAATGTCGATTCAGAATCCGATTTCATAAAAGCATCCACCAAACGGCTGGCCACCTTAGCCAAGCCCTTCCCAGTTTTTGGTTTCACAACCACCACCTCAATGGGATGAGAACGCCTGGTCTGAACACAGCGCTCGGACTCCATGATGTCTTTAAAAACTCGGGAGGTGGACTTCATCCGCGGTTGCGAGGCCACTGGCAAGCAGGCCAGGATTTCGACTAAAGATAAGGCAGGCAGTCTCTGATCTAAGCTCGTCATGGCCCTTTCGACTTCAATGCAGCCTTGAGCAGTCTTGAGCCCCAAAACCCCTTGAACTCGTTCAAATTTGACGTGCACCAATCCGGACAATCATGGCCAAGCAATCAGCAGGGGCCCGCACTAGCGTCAAGAGCACTAGCAAGGCAATGCGTTGCAAACACGCCTTGTCGACAAATGCGTGTGTGTTTAATGCTGTTTGCCCTTCTTTTTCATGAGACAGTTCTTTCTTGGATTCCGTTCTTGCTTGCTACCAACGACATCATTCATGCACCGAATCGGTGAATGCGGGTGCTGTCCAGCATCCATGACTCTTTTCCATCATCTCAAACTGTCCGAGTCAGACACACAACGGATAAAACCGGAGGGGCCGAAGAACGAATTTTGTGGATTTGTGGGGGACATCCAGCATGGTGCAGCGTGCAGCTACAAAGGACGACAGAAAACACCAGCAGAGCCATGCCCATCCCATCCATGGACAGGGGCCTCCCAGAGCCCTTGCAAATAATTGCCGTGGTATGAGTTGTCATATTTGACGCAGCTACCTCACAAGTCATCCACCGTAATTATCACGCGTTTGTTTCACGTCTTTCGTGGAAAGAAAAGAGGTCACAACAAAATGTAATAATTGTAATTGTGACACAGCCCAACGTGTTCATTTTGTATAACCGAACCTTCCAGTTGAAGTTGTTCCCCAGCAGGTGCCTTTTCAATCCGCATCGACACAGTGAATTGGTATGAATTGAGTTTGTGCGACCCGGCGTGCCGGATTTTCAAATTCACCTCAACGTGCCCGCAGGAAACGTTGCAGGCAGAATCATAACCAATACCCCTTCACTTTAAGGTGGAAACCCCACGGAAAAGGACATAATAATAATAATAATAGCAATAATAATTTTAAAAAATATTATAATAATACTTTGACCATCTTTGCCCTGTCACCTGCGCTCGTCAAGAATCAATACGAGTCCCAAGGCAAAGATATTTCGACGAACGGACCTCGATTAATAAAAAAAAACTTTTGGAGGGACCTAAAACACCACATTGTTTTGCACCTTTGAAAACGGAGGAGCAAATCCTTTACAAAAAATGAAGAAAAGAAGAGACGGAAAAGGAAACGAAGAGGAAAAAAGAAGGAAAAGGAACTGTTGAGGAAAGCAAGCGGAAAGGAAGAGGAAAGGAAGAGAGGAAGAGAGGAATGAGAAAATAAAAAAGGGAAGAAGAGACGAAACCATGTTTCAAAAATAAATAAATGCAAAAACCAAAAAAATAAAGAGAAAGGAAGCGGAAGCAATATCTCTTTTTTCCCGGACGTGGCAGGAAAAAGGAAAATTAAACATGTCCTTGGATTGGCACCGTGTTTCCAAAGAGAACCTATCATTTCTTGAAGACACGGGGTAGGCAAGCTACCTTTACAGTACCCAACCACCAGGTTTGAAGAAATACATTTCAGTGCCGGTTACTGTGAAACCCCCGAAGAAGAATCGTCTTATTACTGGCTAGGCGGGAAGTCTGCTTACTGGACGTCAATCACTGTAAATTCTTTATTGCGTATCGGATTCTTGGATCATGTCGGTTCGACAGATCAGGGTCCGATATGCATCCAGGCACCACTGATGTTCAAAATAAGTAGTGTTACTAGCGGCAGGTTCTCAAATACGAGTGATCCCATTCCATCCAATTGGCCAGCGTAATTGGTCGGAATTAGAATTGTCACTCTTTTTTTTGCCAGAGATTTTCCCGCGAGTTTCAATTTACAAGTTTTTTGCCGACTAAAACGTTCATTTGCAAAGGTTTCTCAATTTGTTCAACCAAAAAGTTTATTTACAAAAATATGTTTCATTAAAACGTTCATTTACCAGTGATTTTCTTCCTACAACCGAGAACAAAACGGATTCATATTCCAAGGGTGTGGTAAATTATATTTGTTTTCTGCAAATTTCACAAAGCCGTTGGGGAGAGAAACCCTATGACACCCTCTAGAGGAAGGAAAAACGACATAGTCAGGGCAATTGAATTGATTGATTGTTTTATCGATGCGGGGTGGGGGTGATTAGCCCAGGGCCAACATTAGAGTAATGACATTGCGACATGCATCCCCTGCAAGCCGATTTTATGAATCTGTTTACTGCAGCTAGGACATTTTCATGTCGCCGGCAGGATTTTGGACTACTGACCGGCAGCATAGTAGCATGTTAGCAAGTAAAGCGGACAAAAATTACATAAAATTTAAAAAATGTGGGGGAATCCGTTTACGCAATGAAAAAACACTGGGTAAAAACACGGAAAAACATTTGACTGTTATAATAGGCAAGTCCCTCAAACTGATCAATTTGTTACTATTGGAATTTAAAAAAAAATGGAAGGTCACAACGGGTTCTTCCCACGGTCCCCACACCTTGGCCTTGTGTCATCCCACAATCTGATCAAATACTGTCCCCTTGGCAACAAAAGGGATTCCTATCTTCCAAAAAAAAATACGGAAAAATGTCTTCCGCAAATTTTATACGCTGGTTGGTGGGCGACACTCTGTAGGGGAAGAAAAGCCGCATAGCCGCAATCGATTTGATTGTTTGCTTTATCGATGCTGGGTAAAAATCGCCGATCGAATTAGGTTGGTGGGGTTGGAACCAGCCAGTGGGCTCGAGTTTTCTCGACAAAATGTTAAGCCTGAATCGTCTACTTTGGACAAGTTTTTTCAAAAGAAAAATCAGACAGGGCGTTGATTTTTTTCATCAAAATAATTTTCAGTATCTACGAGTAGGACCCAATTTGCACACAAACCATTGGTTTTGATGGGCCGTCGGCATCTTAACAAATCCAAAAACCGATGCAAATCCGTTTTATGGCGAACCCAAAATGCATCAAGAACCCAAGCTGCAGGAAACAAAACCACACAAGGGATCGCAACATTTTCTTCCGTCTCAAAACCATGAGGAAACGAATTATCAAATTTTCACGTTGTCGTTGTTGTCGTCGTCGTCGTTGTTGTTGTTGTTGTTGTTGCTGTTGTTGTTGCTGTTGTTGCTGTGTGTGTGTGTGCGCGTCACATTTTCACAGGAACTCTTTGGTAACATCACTGGAACACGCATTCTTCACGGCAGGGTGTCCTTTGATTTGCTTTCGGTTTCCTTCGGTTTCCTTCGGTTTCCTTCGGTTTCCTTCGGTTTCCTTCGGTTTCCTTCGGTTTCCTTCGGTTTCCTTCGGTTTCCTTCGGTTTCCTTCGGTTTCCTTCGGGTTCCTTCGGGTTCCTTCGGGTTCCTTCGGGTTCCTTCGGTTTCCTTTGGTTTCCTTTGGTTTCCTTTTATTTTTTTGGGTTTGGGGCTGGTAGATTCTATAGTTTTCCTTTGGTTTCCTTAGATTTTCTTTGGTTTGGGGCTGGTAGATTCTATAGTTTTTCTTTGGTTTCCTTCGGTTTCCTCTGGTTTCCTCTGGTTTAGGGTTTGTCTGAATGTTTAGCACATGAACTCAGTCTCTGCCAGGTACAGGCGCGTATCTGTTCTTATCAGTGTGACAGACTGTTGCATCAATGGCCCCTGAGCAAGAATGACACGCCACAAATGGTGGCTCAAGGTGAAATAGGCGGGTGAGCGGTGTGCTGTCTTTTTAGATGCCAGCGGAGTTCTGAGAAAGATCAGAGCAGTCATGGCGTCGTTGCTAGCGGTTTTTGAGCTGCTGGTGTTGGTGTTTTTGCAGTTTGGAGTTTGCCACGATGAAAATGAGAAATATGAACCAAATGGCCTGATGAGCAGAGCTTTGATGAATCTGCGCAAACCAGGCATGACATGTGATGATGAACGTGGCAGCCAGAAATTCGAAATCCCGTTTGAAGAGGATGAGTGTGCTAGTCAGTATGGAGTAGTTGGTCAACGCGCGCGATACAACCTCCAGCATATAGCACAGGTAGAAGAATATACATACTATGTAGAACGCGTAGCACATGCAGAAGGTGTACACCATGAGAGAAATGTGCGGTATGTGACACAGCAAAGAGGAGCTCTACTAGAACAGCCTGTGAGGCAGCATGTAAGACGCAGTGAGGTAGAGAACAGAGTGTCACAGAGTTCATGCAGAACACCAAAAGTTGCTGGCCTAGACATGGGAACAGAAGTTTGTGAGAATGGCACACCAGTGAGGTGTGAAACGAGATTTGAGGAGTTTCCATGCACCAACGACTGCAACATTGGAGCTGGCTGTTTGTGTGAGAACGGTTCCAAAGTAGTGAATGAGACGTCCAAGCTTTTGACTGCCCATGAGCCCAATCATGATGTCAGTTTTCCTGGTGTGGCAGCACAGTACTCACTTGGAGGATGTGACCGGTTTGAAAGCGAGAGGAGCGAAGGCGCAGTAAGCTATGAGAAGTGGCGGCACTTGCTCACCCCAACAGGAAACTACATGGAGTTCAACAACATCAAGCTCAGGAGCAACCATTTCCTGAACTTCAACGACTTGGTCCCCAACATGGACATCTTGGACATTGGGTACTTCGACAGCGTGATCTACACCGAGGACATCAACGTGGAGCCCTACATTGACTTCGACATGGACTTCAACGTGGTTCACTTCTTCGTCTTCAACTTCGACCTGAACTTCTTCCTGACGGTCTTCATGGCTTTGGTGAAGTATACAATCAAGGCGGCGCACTACAGCATGGACTTTGGAGTCGGCTTTGGCATCGACTATGTCATGGTTGTAAGAAGGTCCAGCCTGTTGTTTGAGCACTACGCTTTGATGTTGGTTGGATTGATAGCATGGAGTATGTCCCCAAGCAGAACATTTGTAGCATCTTTGGTTGGAGCCCTATGGACTGGTTGCAAGGCTCTCTCTGAGGTCGCTGAAGGCAGGTTGCTGGAAGTGTCAATGATGACAGTTGTTTGCATTTGCATCATGTGGATTCTGGCAATGATGAACAGTTTCCGACATCTCAGTCCCAGTTTCTCTTCAGTGTATCATCAGTCACGTACTTGCAAGAGAAGGCATGCGAGAGAAAGATGCGCAATGAAAAGAAAAATTATGGCAGTCATGTTCATTTGCAGCATGGGGCAAGCAGCAGCAATGGATCAGCAGCAACAGCAAGAAGCAATGCTCCAGAGAGTAATGGCACTTGCAGAAGCAGCCACACGTGCTGCGGTAGCTGCCGAGACTGTAGCTGCAAGAAGTGCCCAACCTCCATCTAGCAGTGGGGGTGAGGGGCTACAAGCTGCAACGAAAATCTTGAAGAGCCCAGATATGTTCAGTGGCGATGACGCCTTAGCATTTCCAGGATGGCGCTTCCAATTCACCAGCTGGCTGACATATGGAGAAAGTAAGTATGTTCAGATGCTTCAAAGGATTGAAACAATGACTACAATGCCAGACATCACAACGTACCAAGAACATGAAAAGGAACTAGCCCATAGGTTGTATGCTGTGCTCACGAGCTATCTGAAAGGTAGATGCGGACACATGTGCAAAGCAGCTTCCAGAACGAGAGACGGTTTTGCAGTATGGTGGCAGCTCATTCGAGAATTTGAGCCTAGTACCCGCCAACGATCGTTGGCCTTAGCCCAGGCACTCTCATCATATCCTGCGTTTCCCAAAGACAAGAGCTGTCTTGAGAGCATTCTAATCTATGAAGAAACAGTCCAGCGTTTCGAAGAAAGTTCAGGAAATCGATATCCTGACGAACTCAAGATTGCAACCTTGGTGCGCTGCGCACCACAGAGGCTGAGAGAACACTTGCAACTCAGCCTCAGTGAGACCGCAACCTATGCACAAGTGAAGGAGCAAATCATTGCTTATGAAAGGGCCTCGAAAGCCTGGACTCAAGAAAGCGTGCTGAAGTCAATCAACAATGCACACAAGGCAGCTGACTCTTCAGAAGCTATCCCAATGGAAGTTGACAGGGTAGAGAAAGGCTACAAAGGCAAAGGCAAAGGCAAGAAAGGCAAGGGCAAGAGTGGCAATTGGAACATACCATGGGGTGCTGGCCGTGGTTTTGGACGTGGCCGAGGACAGAAGGGCAAAGGAAAGAAAGGCAGAGGACGCGGATCAGGCAAAGGAAAGAACAAAGGAAAGAAAGGAGCAAGAGGAAAAGACAATCAGAAAGGCAAGACTGGTCCAAACCAGTGCAAGCTATGTCATGGCTATGGCCATTGGAGTAATGAGTGCCCGTACAAGATGGATGTGAACAACGTGCAAGAACAACAGTACCCTGTTCCACCTGGGGCAGGGAACACACAGTCCAATTCTTCTGCTGGAAATCGTGCCAGTGCCTCTTCTACAGCCTATGTCCCTAACCATGGAGCACAAGCACCACAATCATCACAGACGGTAAGAAGAATCTTCCATATCACTCCTTCCACTTCTTCTCCGAGTTCACCTAGCAATGTAAGGATGGTTTCTGTTGAGGAGATCTTTGATGAGACCGAAGTTGAAATCATACAAGATGTTCAGCGTGTTCAAGGTGAAGAGGAGGAGTGGATTATACTTGATAGCGGTTCAGATGTGAGCCTGCTGCCAAGTAGGTATGCTACCAATACAAAAAGGCAACGCAACCACCAGCTGACAGATTGCCAAGGGGGAACACTGCGAACCAGAGGCACAAGGCAGACTGATCTCCAGGTGGTGGACTCAGAAGGAGAAGAAATTCTGTTGAGGCATGAGTTCATCATAGGAGATGTAACCACCGGCCTGTTGTCTCTTGGCCAACTCTACCAATCTGGTTGGAAGGTTGATAGTAGCGATGGAGGCCAACTTTTCTTAGAGGATCCCAACAAGCAAGTCAAGATCCCAGTCCACTTCAGAAACAAATCCTTTGCAATCAAAGCTTGTGTGCGACATGTTGAAGCAGGACATGAACTGTCAGATGTGGATTGTGTGCGGGCAATTGTGGCTGCACACAATGAGGTTGAAGAAAAGGAGATGAACAGTTGGGAAATGACGGAAAGTGGTACGCCATTCTACAAATGTTTGGGAAATAGCTTCGTAGACCCACGACCTGTGTGGGGAATGTATTGGCGCTATAGAACCACACTAATCCGTGTCCACCAAGGAGAAGATCGCAATTGGTTGTTGGTTGAGCTCTCACAGCTCTACATGGACAGAGAAGATCCCTTTGAGCCCATTGAGGAATGCATGATCAAGATGGGTGGTCTTGAATGCGAAATCTTGACGCTCTTGGGGAAACATGAACATGGGGTAGAACAAATTGGAGTCTTGGTGGATGAAAGTGATGATTTCATTGGAGGTGAAGGTCAAGAACAGCCACACTTTGCTGATGTTTTGGAGCTACCTCCTGGACTTGCGGAGGACCCACAAGGCGGAGGTGAGGCAGCACCGATGGAGTTCATTGAAGCCGAGGAGTTGCCAGAAGAGCAAGTTCACCTCTATGATGATTTTGTCATCACCAAGAATTCAAGAATCTTGGATCTACGCACAGCTTGCCACTGGCTCGGAGTTTCCCAAGCTGGTTCAAAAACCCGGTTATTTGAGCGTGTGAAGAGAGCCCATAGAGATAGCCTGAGGCGCTCAGCGGTAGAAATTGCAAACGCTGAGTATGAAAGGGAGGCACAAGTCGCAGTAGAGATTCCTGGCCCAAGGAGGCAACCCTCAACACGAGAGCGGGCACTTCACAATTTGACCCATATCCCCTACAGAGACTGGTGTCAGTTCTGCATCAGCACAAGGGCGAGAGGAGACTACCAACATAGTGTGGCAGATCCTGAGGCAGCACTTGAAAGAGACAGACCAACCATACAAGTTGATTTCTATTTCTGTGAGGGCAAGGATGAGAGAAAGACGGTGTCGGAGGCAAAGGCCATCTTACTGCTGGTCGATGTGTGGACTCGCTACACCCATGTGGAACCCATGGAGAAGAAATCAGCGCGTGCGGTTGGAGAAGCAATCTCTAGATTTGCTGGCATGGTAGGTCATGTAGGAATGGTTGAGCTAGCAGGAGACAACGAGCATGTGCTGGTTGCAGGAATGGAGTTGTGCAAATCGGTAAGAGCAAAGCATGGCTTTCCCACCACAATCTCCTTGAACAAGAGCTACAGCAAGTCTAGAACAGGAGTGGCTGAAAGGACGATCCAGACAGTTAGAAATCTTCAAAAGACACTGGTGGCACAGCTTGAGCATGAGATTCAGTGCAAGCTACCTTCTGGACATCCTGTCCTCTACTGGAGTGCAGTCCATGCATCCTGGCTGTACAACCGGTACCACACCCACTCCACTATCAAAATCACGCCTTTTCAGGCGGTACATGGCAGGCCTTACCGAGGTCGCATCACTTGCTTCGGGCAGAAAGTTTTCGGATTGATGGCTCGTGGCAACAAATATAGGCCTATGTGGAAGCAGGGGGTCTGGCTTGGTCGAGATGGAGCAGATCAGGATGTGATTGCAACTACACCTCAAACTATAACCAAGACCAGATCAGTGAGGAAGACTACTCATGAATGGGTTGCTGAAGATATCCTAGCCATTGAAATTGGACCCTGGAATACTTCAAGCCGGTTGGAATCAAAGCTTCGTGCCCAGCCTCTACGTGGCTTACTCCCACGACACATTCCGGATGCAGATCGTGATCTGGATGCCGAAGCCGTAGCTGGAATCCCCGATTCAGCTTCTGAGGCAGAGTCTCAGAAAGGCGGGGGAGTTGGCAACCAAAGTCAACCTTACAGCCCATCATCATTTGGCTGTGAAGGCAGGAGGCAAGAACAGGTTGCGACTGACATTCCTGAAGAACAAGGTGGACAAGCTTCAAGTTCACTCTCTCTTGGTGCATCAACACTACCTTTTGCCCCACAAGTTGCAGACACAATGGACTTTGACGTTGAACCCGCTCGAGGCTCAAAACACTTGAGCGAGGAAACAGCACAGCAAGGAGAGAGAAAGGCAATCAGGCTTGATGAGACACCTGTAGAAGATCCCAAGACCAAAATAGCAAAGACCACTGTGCGAGCCCTTGAAGAAGTCATGGTTGGACACAACGACTTGGTTGGTGCAGAAGAAGATTGGAGCATGTTCCCTCTAGAAGAAGAATCTGAGAGCGAGGATGTTGAGGGAAGGACTGAAGGTGAAGGCCCACCTACAGTTAGTCAAGAGAAGCTGGATGAATTGGATGCGATAGCAGCACTTGAGGAAATTGAGAAACTTAACCAGATGAAAGTCATCGAACCCTTGGAGATGGATCCAAGAGAAATTCCCCCAGAATGTTTGGTAGACACGACAGTGGCAAAGGATTGGAGGTACAGGCAAGGCTGGAAAAGGAGGTGTAGAATCGTAGCAAGAGAATATAGAATGAACCAGAACACAGATGAGAATACTCATTCACCAACAAGTGCATTTGCAGCAGTCCGCATACTACTCATTCTAGGAATGGTCTACGACCTTGCTGTTACAGCCCTGGACATCAAGGATGCTTTTCTTGTTGTACCTCAGCCTGAGGATGAGCCGATGTTTGTCCTGATCCCAGAGTGGATCCAAGCACTACAACCTGAGTGCAAGCACAACATTTGGAGATTGAGAAGGTGCTTACCCGGCCAACGGAGTGCAGCACAGCACTGGTTTGCTTTTTTCACTGGACTTTGCAAAAAGGCAGGAATGGTTTCCTTCCCTGGATGCCCAACAGTGTTGAAACTCGTGGGCAAGGACCACCACATCTACTTGACCGTGCACGTCGATGACGTACTACTTGTATGCAATGACAAAGATTCGAAATGGTTCCAGGAGAATGTCGCAAAGGAGCTCACTACGAAGGTAGATGGGCCACACCAACAAGGCTCTGGAAAGACCATGATGTACCTGAAGAAGCGAATCACCTTTTTAGATGAGGGCACCCTGATTCAACCAAACGACACCTATATCCCGAAGCTGATAGAACTTCTGAAGTTGGCTGGGAGGCGAAAGAAGGGACTCCCACACCATTCTACGCTAGATGCGTACCATCCAGACCAACCTGGACTGGATGAGCTGACAGAGGAGGAAGTCAAAAGCTTCAGATCAGCGCTGGGATTGATCCTCTACATCAGCCGTGACCGTCCTGACATCAGCTTCGCAACAAAGGTCCTTTCAACATGGATGGCAAGACCATGCGGGAAGGCAATGGCTGGAGTCAAGCATTTGGCACTCTATCTGAGCGGCACAGAACATGGCGGAGTTCTTTTGAGAAAATGTGAGGAGCATGAGAATGTGTTTGACCGTTGGATTGAATCTGGTGATTGGATGGAGTTTGACACCAAGAAACAGAAGACCAAGTCCATCCTGAATTTAGACGTATTTGCAGACTCATCTTGGGGAGATGACCGTGGAACCAGAAAGTCAACCAGTTCTTCAACAGTTTTTCTCAATGGTGCATATGTGCTAGGTTTTTCTCGAACCCAAGCAACAGTTGCACTCAGCTCATGCGAAGCTGAGCTGTACGCAGCAAATGCAGCTGTGGCAGAAGGGCTGTTCTTGATGAGGTTGTGCAAGTTTTTGATAGGAGACGAAAAGGATGGAACAACAGAGATGGTGAAAATGAAGCTGTTCTCCGATAGCAGTTCAGCTTTGGGAACAATTCAGAAGAGTGGAGTTGGAAGGATGAAACACATAGAAATCCGACATCTATATCTGCAGGAACTTCTCCGAAGAAAGGTGATATCAGTTGAGAAAATCAACACCAAGCAAAATCCCGCAGATTTAGGAACGAAAAAGTTGGCAATTGAAAGGAGGAGAGAGTTGTTCAAGCTCATCGGCATCTTCCAAAGTGATCATAAAACACAAGCAAGTAGGATTGAGAGTCAGCAGAGTAGGAGAGTGCAGTCAATGTTATTCAGAGCATTTCAAGCAGCAACCGTGTCAGTATTTCAAGGTTGCAGCAGCACTGATGAACTTGATCCTGCAGGCAAGTCTCCAACGTGGACAAGGTCTACAAGATTGATGTGCATGGTATATTTCGTCTTGGCCCTGGCAGTTGTCTATGTGGTAATGGCCATGGTTCCTCGACGTGGACAAGGCAGTAGCAGTTCTTCAACAAGAACAAGGCCTCCAGTCCCTGAAGCACAGGATGAACAACAAAGAACAGAGAAGAGAAGGGTGCTCGGCATCATGTTTCTGATGGCGGCTAAGGAATATCACTATAACCGCGAAGATCGTCATGTGGTGCACAAGACCTACTACCAGATCATGTTGTCTGTAACTCTCCTGATGGAAGGTTACTACAACGTGGTGGATGAATTTCTGAGCACAATTGGAACTGTGGAAAGCCCAAGCCGCGAAAGAGTATTTGCTGAGATGAGCAGGATGGAAGAAATAGTGCGACTTCCATTCAGAACCAGAAATCAGTATGAGAAGTGGCTCTACAACCGAGAAGACTCAGACATGTTTCTGCGAATCGTGGATCTACTTCGTCTATACCATGAAGGTAATGAGTCGTCAGAAGAAGAAGCTGAAGAAGATGAGGAGTCACCTGCTACTGAGGATCCGAGTGATCATGACAGCAGTGATGAAAATGGAGAAGGTGAAAACCAAAAAGAGAGGAGTAGATCACCAAGGAGTGGCGATCAAAGCGCGAATGCTAGCCCTGAGAGAAAACATGGAGAGAGCAGCTGTAAACCTTGCAGCACTTTTGGATACATGAACAGAAATGAGGGAGAAGCTGAGAGCAGAAGAATCGAACAAGAACTGGCAGAACCAAGACAGAGAATGAAAGCACTGCTAGAGGAGATGAATGAGAAGCACAGTGAGGCTCTGACAAACCACAATGTCGAGCTTGCGACCCAATACAGAGAAGAGATCGAAAGACTCGAAGATCTGTATAGCATCATGTGATGGTGCAATCAATGCATGAGACTTCAAGTATGTTTGCAAAGCAATCAATGCGTGAGTCCTGAAGAATAAGTACTAGCATAGCGTAAAGCTGCTGGCGTGCATGAGTGAGACCGGAAAGGTCTTAGCCGCAAATGTGGGAAGTATCGGCATACTAACATAGTACCCCGACCTCACTAGGTGTAAAGGAATTCAAGACCACCAATAGAAGTGAGAAGGTGGTCAGACATGTGGCCTAAGGTGGCAACGCAAATAAGATGAGAACAGATTAAATTAAGATGGTGAGGAGGTTCGAAGTAACACCTCTCACCAAGGCGGGGTCTGAATGTTTAGCACATGAACTCAGTCTCTGCCAGGTACAGGCGCGTATCTGTTCTTATCAGTGTGACAGACTGTTGCATCAATGGCCCCTGAGCAAGAATGACACGCCACAAATGGTGGCTCAAGGTGAAATAGGCGGGTGAGCGGCGTGCTGTCTTTTTAGAGTTTGGTGGATTATTGGTTTTCCTTTGGTTTCTTTTTGTTTTTTTTGGTTTTGTTTCGTTTCCAAGGGAAACACAAAAAGAAAAAAATCCAAGGAAAACACAAACCAATCAAGGAAAATTTAAGGAGGCTATAAACTCACAGAATGCATCAATGATGCCTGTTAGTAAGGAAGTTTCTAGGCATTTTGGCAGGTGTCAAAAACCGAATTAAATTTGAACAGTCTCAGGTTCTAAATTGCACCCTGGGAAAAGGGGAAAAAAAACACAACGCCAACCCACCTAGTAAGTGTTTGGAAAGAAACCTTATATTGTGTAGGACGTGGAAATACAAAGTACCATTTTTGACTCACATGTTTATTCTATTACTTTTTACTTTTCCTGACATGTATTCAGCCTACTGGTACCGGAAATAAGATTACACAAAACCATATTGTAGTTATTTCAACGTGGGCCTGTCACTTGGTGAGCGCATGATGAAGGAACAGAACAAAAATAAACGCTCGCAGCTCGCAAATATTTTGACATTACTGTACGCAATCTGGAGCTAGACCCTTAAACGCGCGTGAAGCAAGAAAGAAGGAAAGAACGGCAACCTTTTTGTAGGCGTTTCGAAGGGTACCTATTATTCTGTAGGGGTGGGACGTGGGAAAATAGATTCACTATATTTTTTTATTCGTTCATTAATTGCCTTGAATAATTCTACGCTAAATTTACTCTACTGCTAATTGCATGACAAATAAAAACAATACACCAACCCATGCCGTAAGCATCCGTAAGCGTTTTCAAAAAAAATGACATTTTTTCGGGGCGTGATGGAGGGTGACTATACGGTGTATGATTAAGCATATGTGATTAAAACATATACTATCATATACTGACAAAACACACACCCACACACACACAAGAGAGAGAGGGAGAGAGAGAGAGAGAGAGAGGGAGAGGGAGAGGGAGAGGGAGAGGGAGAGGGAGAGGGAGGGAGGGAGGGAGAGAAAGAATAACAACAAAAAAAAACAGTCAAATCAAACGATACCTGGGCCTACCGACGGTCCAACAGTGTAAATTACGCGTGGAATACTTTAATGCAAACTCTTAACATGGTACATGTTTTCTTGAAACCCATTGCGCTCACTACGAAACGCAGGAGTTCCAATTTAAACGTGTTCTCCATGGACTTGGACATTTCTCTGCTGAGTGCCTGGTCTTAAGAATTCCCTTTTCGAAAATCGTTTCTATCTTCATCTGTGGGGCCTTGGGTTTTCGCTGCCAAATGCCACGGCCTGCCAAAGTTGAAACGGGACTTAGGCCTTTTTACAGGGTTGCCTAACTACAAAATCACCCCTCCCCAAAAAAGAACGAACAAAAACGCTACACTGTGTAGTGGCCTCAAGGCCACCCAAATTGCATGGGACATTTGAACGGGGATGGGCTGGGATGGTGCAAATGATCAGTTCAACGTTAAACTTAAAACAATGATATTGCGACGTGTTCCCCAGTAAGCAGGCTCAGAAGATCGGTCATGTCAAAGTTGCTGGGTATTGACCTAGTCACCCACATGGAATAGTAGCAGGTTAGTTTTTTTTTGCTCGGACGGCCGGGGAATCGAACCACCACCGACCGTCTGTCAGCGACACAAGAGTGCCGCGATACCAACTGAGCCACGAGGACGACTATGGAACAGTAGCAGGTTAGCAAGATTTAGCAAGTAGAATAAGGGGGGAATGGCATCCCCCTGCGCATTCTGGAGGGAAGTTGTGCCAACACCGTTTAAAGACACAGCCTCATACTCATACTACAAAATGCTTTGCGTGGGCCAACCCCCTTGCTACAAATTGTTGTTGGCGTTTTTGGTGGTGAATCAATAATCAATGTTCGTTCCCTACAAAATGCGTGCCTGTGCAGGGTGGAGGCCGGCTAAAAAACGCGTCCTTTTGTGAACTCTTGTTTTAGGTGACGGCGCCCATGGAGGGGACTGTTGTCACTTTTACACTTTTTTTTTGGGGGGGGAAGGGTTGAGGTCAAGCCCGGTTTCCTGCTACGTTGTCACTTTTTTTGAGTACGTTGCAAAACGTTCCTGATACGTTGTAACATTTTCCTCAAGCAACATGCAAGACGTTCCTGATACGTTGCAACATCTTCTTCACATAACTTGCAAGACGTTCCCGACGCGTTGTGACATCTTCTGCAGGTAACTTTCCAGACGTTCCTGATACATTGTAACATCTTCGTCAAATAACTTGCAAGACGTTCCCGACGCGTTGTGACATCTTCTGCAGGTAACTTTCCAGACGTTCCTGATACATTGTAACATCTTCGTCAAATAACTTGCAAGACGTTCCGACGCGTTGTGACTGTAAGTAATTTGCCAGACGTTCCCGATACGTTGTAACATCTTCGTCAATTAACTTGCAAGACGTTCGTGATACATTTTTTGCGGATGGTGCGCAAGCTTGGTCCACAGTGATCAAAGAAGAATGGCCGAGATGTCGGGTGGAACATGTGAGCCACAAATGTTGTCAATTTACAAAGATGGTCCCACATGGATCCAAAGGATCACGAAAACCAGTAGCATGCACGGAGGTCATTAACCGAACGCGGGATCATATGAAATCATACAACCCACATACTTTCTCTTCAAAAAAATTCACTACACATGGAAAAACAGTTGCCTTGATGAAACGCTGCCTGATATGGCAATGGTTGCACGAAGTGTTAGTTCCTGGCTACTCCCTATGGGATGAGTTAACAAAGTTTTGTAAAAAATACAACAACGAAGTTGGATTATGGCGTCTCGCATGAAGATAGGGGAGGGGAAAAAAAATGACGATTGTCCACCTTCAGAAACGCTGAAAGCGCCGCACTTTTACAGGCGCCGTAGCCTTGCCTCATCCTGGCGCATTTCCAACCGCAAAATGCCAATCACGCATCGAATCTGTGCTTTGTGATTCTGTGAACTTAGGTGGAACTTCACTATGCGACCAAAAGAACACAAACGTAGCAGAAGGGGATACATTTGGACCAAAATTGACAATCGCATGTCATCGCCAAAAAGGTGCGACAAAAGCACGGTTCACACATTTTTTTCTGGAATCGTCATGGTTATCGAGTAAAAAAAACGACTTAAACGCACAGCTTGAATTTCAACTGACAAGTTTGGAAACGAAATTTGTTCCGCGTTTCCTTTTTAAAGTCTCTCCATTGAGAAAAACTTTTGTGGGTTCACCTGCAGGGGGGGCGCGGTAAGTTCTACAAAACGTTCGTGCACGCGTATGTTACTACAAAATGCAGCGCGCGTTGCTAAATCATCCAGCAAAATGTTGCTACAAAATGTTTGTGAGTCAAACGCCGAAAAATGCCAAAAATGATTTGAGGGTCCGCATGCCATAAGTTGCTGTGACCCAGCATGGCCGGCAAAGCAGGCTATAGAGTTTTTTGTCTACATGACCCAAAACGTCCCAACATGAATCATTACAAATGCAGGTCCGATTTTTCAAAACTAAGTTCAAACAGTGAAAAACCACTACGGGAAGCAGCGCATGATCGCTGACTACAACATCCTAGGCACGACTTTATTTTTTGACGTCAATTTGTATCTCAAATCCGGGATGGTACCCAAATCGAGATTAAAAAAATAAAAAAAAACATCAGGGTTCAAATTTCAGCTACGAAATCGGGAGGACTTGGGAGTACAGATTGCTAGCAGAATTTTTTTGTACAAGCAGGAGGGGTTGTGTCCCCCATTTTGTATTTGGAATCATTTTGTAGTTGATTCCTTTCAAATCATCATTTTCATTTTGTATTTGTATATGTTGAGTTAGTTGAAGCATCCAACATAAAATTTCATTAGCATTTTGTAGTTGTACAAGTTGAATAGTTGAAACATCCAACATGAAATCTCATTTGCATTTTGCATTGGGAGGGGGGTGTTGTGAGCGCCAAAATGTTTGCATTTTTGGCATTTCATTTCTGCAAAAGATACCAAACCCTGTTCTTTCCAGAACCAAACATTGTTGCTTCTGTAACAAAAGCAACCACTGTGCATTCTCTCAACAGCTCTCCCAATGTCTTACATCGATACATTGTTTCAGCCAAAGCAAACATGAACAATAGATAAAAACAACAAAACAAACAAATGTAAGTGCCTTTCCAAAGAGTGCAGCGTTGGTTTAAAAATGTATAGGCCCTACATCTCTACAGGAGTTTCCCTCAACATATGCAATAGTTCTTTTGGACATGTGCATTCTAAACAGGTACCAATTTATGCAATATGTTCCCTATAAACAATGAAGGAAACATGAATTTGCAAACTGCACTTGTAAAATAATTTTGCATAAAGAACGCCATTCCTCAATGTAACAGTCCCTTGGCAAAAAGTGTGGCATTGATTGAAAGATAAGTAGCATTTAAAAAATGAGCATTTTAAGCAGGCACCAATTTATGCAATTTGTTCCCTATAAATAATGAAGAAAAGAAACATGCAAACATCACTTGTAAAAAGAATGTGCATAAAGAACACCATTCCTCCATGTATGCAACAACCTTTCGCACGCATTGTTGCATTCTTTGAAAGATGTGTAGCATTACTTCCCAATTTCAAGGAGAACCCTCCTATGTATGTACTGAATGATTTCAGAAATCATAGCATTCCTGTAGGAAAAATGTAGTATGCTGTTTTGCAAGATTGAATCTATTCTTGAATTACTACAGCATGATTTTGAAAAGAGCGCCATCTTACTAACACATTGAAACATGTGCTTTCACCTTTGAAAGTGCAGATTTTTGCTTGCAAAGTGGGCAACATTATTGTAAGGAAGTGTAGCACGAGCCTACTCTAGATTCCATTGATGATGCAAAAGCCTGTGTTTAAAATATTTGTTTTTTGTTGTAAAGCAAGTATTGCACCACCTTCTGCAGCATATCCTTTCAAAGGGTACAACTGTTCTATGGAAATGCTGTTTTGTTTTGAAAAGGGTGCTATGTGACTCGACGTTCAAAAAGTCTTCAAAATGTGCAATATCCTTTTTCTGTGAACAAAGTAGAATATGGCTTCAAACAATGCGCAAAAAATTGTAATTATATATTATAAATCTTAATGCAAACTTATCCATATATAATCATGGCAATGTAAGCAAGTGCTACATGCCTATGAAAAAAGTGCAGTAGCACAACTACCTACAAAATCTCCTTCAAACTAGTGCAGCATTTGCTCGAAAAAAAAAAAAAAAACAAATTACTGCAAACTGTGCAAAATCTGTGTCAATCAAGGAAAGCCTTCCTTTGAAGATGCACATATGTATGTGTGTGTGTCTATGTATGTATATGCAGTTTTAAAAGTGAATAGTTTCTTGGCAAATCTGTGTAGCATCCATCCAAGAAAGTGTAACATGAGCCTACAGCAGATTCCATCGATGATGCAATAATGCTTGAGAAGATGGTCGTATTACTTCAGCAAAGTGTGCCACCAATTTATACAACATGTTTTTCAAAAAAGTATAGCATGAAACTAAGGTTATTATCTAGGACATGGCCGAACATTTCAAAATTGGAACACACAGTCTACAAAAGGTGCAGATGGCTGAAAGTTACCAAAACACAAAAAACTTGGAAAACACAAAAAAACAGTTTCAGAGAGTCTTGGCTGGGACCCCCCCTTCCAAAAGAGTCTAGAAATATTGCGTTTTTTTGTTTTTCCAAGGCTTTTACCAAGCGTGGGGTACTTCAAGGAAACTGGCATGAATCACAGGCAAAGCTGTCAAAGTGCCTTGGGGAATGCAGTAAAACATCTCAAAATATCATCTTAAATCATGGGAAAACTGCACTCCCAGGGGCTGCCGTTCTGCATAAGAAAGCCAAGAAGCATCATGAGTGGATAAACGACAACCAAACACACGCGAATGAGAGCAATTAGGGATAACAGCAATGCCAGGACCTATCCTTTAATTTTCTGTTTGGGGGGGGCAGAGAGCTCCTAAAAGCAAAAGTGGTTCATTATTTGGGATGCGTTAGAGAAGGGATGAAGCAGAATTGATGTGGATTAATCTGGATTAATCCTGGGATGCAAAACTGCGAAAAAACAAAAAAAAAACAAAAAAAAAAATTGGCAACTAGTCCAGACATCAGAGTAGTTGTGGAAACATTGTTTTTTTTTGTTTTTTTTTGTTTTTTTTTTTGGGGGTTCGCTCCAGTCGAAAGGAAGAAGTCACCAGTCAATCCGCGAATCTTCGCAGTACTAAGCACTGCGAAGACGACAATTTTGCAGTTCGGGTTAAACGATTGCGCAATTCGGGTTGGAGGATTTTTGTGGTTCGGGTTAGACAGCAGACAGCAGACATTGGTTGCTTAGTATATCAAATGATTCGTCCTACTCACACAGGCTGTTTTGAGCGCAAAAAAACATGAAACCATCCATAGTATCAAGGCTACATATCCCCAAAATTTCGTTTTTTTAGCGCTCACAACACCCCTTTCTGTTTGCATTTGAAGAGGTGAGAAGAGGTGGAAAAAAGGAAACGGTGCGTGACATGTACATGGACACAAACGGATCATGAAACTACAGAATGCCATCTAACAAACTGCACGGGGTCAACACTTGATCCAACTACTAGTAAACTCAATCATTGACAACCACAAACTGCTTTCCGAATTTATGTTGGTCGGAACTTTGGATGGCAAAGACCCAACTTCAAAATGTCATTGGGAAAAATAATGTTAGCAATTCCGACGTTCAGTTTTTTTAAAATTTCAGATGCATTGGATTTTGTAGTACTGGTTTTGAATTATTTTCCGAGCCAGAAAGAGTTATGTTCTTCATTTTGTAGTAGCAAAAAAAGGCACTGCATTTTGTAGTTGTGCACCCTATACATTCGTGTTGTATCTGCCAAAACCATCTGCATGTCAAGAAAGCATTGACAAATTTTTGGTTTCCACACATATTGGGCACTGGTTGGGAAGCGACATTCTGTCAGGAAGAATGTGCGCAGGTTCGATTTCAGGGATTTCGATTCGATCCATATATGTTTATTCAAAAAAATCTAGGATATTGGTTTGCGATTCCTCCGTCGTCGATTCTTGCCCGGGTTCGGTTCGTAGCGATTCGGTGCTCGCAGATGTGGCAGTCACTGACGACCAGTTGAAATTTGTCCTGTTTACTACGCCTCTCTTCGGGCAAAATCAGGGAAATATATGTGAAATATCTAGCAAAGGACCCGCTGCAAACAGAACCTCACCACTTGTTGGTTCACGGTGTTTTATATTTTTTTACACCACCTGCCATTCTGATGATCGTTCTTTCCCAGCTCCGAAAAAGTCAGGTTCGATGAAAAAGTCGGGTTCGATGATTTCTGTGTCATTTTTTGCCTCGTTTACTTGCTAACCTGCTAGTATGCCATGCCGGTCAGTAGTCCAAAATCCAGCCGGCGACATGAAAATGACTTGGCTGCAGTAAACAGGTTCAAAAAATCGGCTCACTGGGGGTGCATGTCGCAATGTCAGTCCTCATATAACGACCCTTGTCATCATTCCGAAATGATGACCACCACAAGGATATGGTTGTCATTTTGTGAGAATGGTCACCAGTATGCTCACTCCACCCCTTTTGGTCAAGGATTTTTGTTCTACCTTTTTTTGGTAGCTACAAGCGGACAATGTGAGTGTGTTTTGGAATTTTGAAATGCACCGGCCCAGCAATGCCGACAAATACTTGGCAATTGGGATTCCTCTCATTACCGCTAGGTAGGCGCAATACTCTTGCGATTTTTTCAGAAGATGCGTTGCAGTGTTCGTGGTAGGCGTATCACTTTGGACGTGTCCATTGCGTGGTCTGACGTATTTTTTGCGAATCGCATTGGCAGGGCTGCGTCAAATGGCGACAGGGTGCAAATTCCGTGGCAGGCGTGACATTTTGTGAGATGTGATGAAAATTGACGGAAACCTCGCACGAAACATCGATTTTGAGGTAACAAATTTTCAAGTTCTAAGGAAAATTCGTGGGAAAACATCAATTTTGACACTACAAAGTGTCAAAATTGGAGGAAGTCTCGCGCGGCAGTGAAGGACAAAAAAAACGAGTTTGTGCGTTGTGCGGCAATTTCCTCCTGGTTTGAGCTGGTGGCGTTTTTTGCCTATCACCACCATGCCGCGCTGATATTCGGAATGTTTTAAGGTAAAAGGTTGAGGATATGTCTATTTTGACGCTCTGTGTGTGTGCAAAACGTGCTGCTCTTTGGTTCACTACCCCCCCTTGCCCGCTCACAAAAAAAACCGCCGTACTTGACAGGGCTCACGGATTTGTATAATTGTAGCAAGATGTTGCTCTGGCTCGACGGATAAGATGGCAAAGAACCTCCAGAAACATGTGTCTCTTGGTCGTTCCTGTGCAACATCTGCGAACTTGGCCGGCACTAGTTATCATTTCCCGTTGTTGTGCATGTGATAGGCATGCCTGCAGGTTCATGCGTCACCTTTTCCGTTGTGATTGTGGAATGCACGCGTCCATTCCTAAGAGTGCGATGCTATGGCACCGGCTACTCGTACACATATGTCATACGCTCAGTTAATTTATGTAATACACACAGAGTTTATACCGGGAAAAAAATCAAATTGGGTGTGGTATTGTCCCTGCCATTTTAGCTGGGGGTGATCTCCTAACTTACATTTTGGGTAGGTAAAACGTTCAAAAATGTAATTTACATTTTCCCGACAACCATGAAATCAATACCTTTAAATGTCTAACTTACGTACATTAACTTACATTTAGGCAAATCGCTCTGAAATTCGGAGTGGCCTGTAAAATGGTTGATTACATGATATTACATGTAGAAACTAGGATGTTCCTAAATGTAAATTACATGTTTGAAAGTATCATTTGTGGATTGTTCTTTTCCATGTTTCAAAGATCTCATTGAGGTGGGGCATGGAAAATGTAAGTTGGTGGTTCTGATTTTGTTTTTGCAAAAAGGCAGGTGTCTGGAACTGGTCTTCTGGAAGTGGTCTTTGAATAGTTTTGCTGTAAAAAAAATGGGGTTGTGTGGGATTTGTGTGGTTCCAAGTTCTGCTATGCATGTTTTAGAGCAATGGTGCTGGTGAGGAGCATGGAAAATGTAAGTTGGTAAGTTCCTGTTTTCCATGGAAAAAAATGCAAGGGTTTTGAAGATTCTATTGCCTCAACCAGCTCATTTGAATCTGCACAGCGCCTTCGCACTTTTGGAGGGGCCAGCCAAACATGGTCAGGTACCAAAAGGGTAGAGGGGCGAAAGATGTAAGCGGCCCTCCCCATTTTCATGATTACAACATGCCTGCTTGGATATTGCTACCTGAAAGCTAAGTTACAATTACCACCCCCTCCTCAAAACAACCCGAGACATGTAAGTTATATTTTGCCGCCGCCGCCCCCCAAAATCCTAGGCTAAGGGGGTGGAGAGACAATGGGCCGCAGAATGAAGTCAAAACTGATCCTGATGAATTGTTCGAATCTTGGATGATTTTCTTGTGCGGTTTGGACATTGCAAGGGTGCATTTGATAATAGCTGTGTGCGACGTTGCGTTCAGCACAGGTTTGCCCCCTGGAAAGTTGAAAGGATACAACAAATACCGCATGCTGGGTTGTTGGTCTAGACTCAGGTGCCATTTCCCCCCCCAAAAAAAAAATGGCAGCTTTACGGAAGTGATCAACCTCCGCTTCCCCATTGTGGAATCGTTTCGTTCGCACAAGTACATATCTAAGCTGGGCCGCCCCCGGCTCAAAATAGACAGTCGCCTATGCAAACTCTATGGGACTCTTTGAAACACACAGCATGCCACACCCTGCAACACACATCCTGCGGCCTCCGCCCAGGCCCAGCTGGAAACAGTTTGTTTTAGTCCCTTCTTTGCTGACCTTTAGCATTTTCGAGTCTCCGAAAATTATGGGCGCACAGGTGCAAAATGGTCGTGCAACGAAGATGGAATGCAAGAGCTCGGCGGCGACTGTAAGATCTTGTTGAACGATGGTTTGCTTCGGCTGGTTTAGCGGCCACAATGGCATCATGATTGGCATATGGCAAGGCACTAATGGCAAGGCACTAATGGCAAGGCACCTGGCCCTTTTTTCCCGCAGGCACTGCATTTATATCACAAGTTGGGCCATGCCGCGTGAAAAAACCACATGTGACCCAGAAACCCAAAACGTTTACATGTTGTTTTATTTGTTTTGTAGTCAACCGCACTTTTTACATCTTTTTACATCACCACCAGAACAACATGGATATAGTTTTTGGAAAGATTCTCGGACAGGAATTCTTTTTCTCAAAGTTGTTCCTCATATTGTGCAGGGGAATCTCCCGGTTTATGTGGGTGACATGACATTCTCCTCTTCCTGCCTTACCTGTGCCCTCACATATCTGGGCCGAATACCCACCCCGGCCGAGCTAGAATGCGACAAAATGTTGCAGCTAATAGACGGAAATAGCATATGTCGGAATACATGTCGGAACATATCGCAGTTAAAATTGAAACGTCAACACATGTGTCAATAAACATGTCAAATTATAGACATGTGACATGTGGGATAAAGACATATTTTCTGAAACAAGCACTCTTTCACAGTGATGTCGATGTGGACGTACTGAAAGCTACGTCTCAAGGATGAGACCACGAATCGCCGAAAAACGCTGTGTAGCTGCAGCTGTCATGTTTGCCCTTGGGGCGGGGTCACAAATGGGGGAAACTGCCCTATCTTCTTGGCACATTTGGGTTCAGTTGAATGATGTTGCAAACGCTGATCGGACTTTTGGATTCTTTTGGCTGACATTTGCGTCAGCTTCCTGGCATGTTCAGGTGCCGCGGTCATGTTTACTGTTGAAGGCCTGACGCGTTACTCGACGCTTCACTGATGCGGGCCGGCCTGGTCAGGCGCAACGCTGAGACGGGCAACGGTTGCGGACGTTGAGATCGAGCAGCCTATCGGGGACGAAACGTAGACTAGTCATGGAGAGAGAAACGCAGCATGGAGCTCGACAAAGGCTTAGTTTGTTCATTAATTACCCTCACCTGCCGTGATTCGTTCAACTATGTTTAAGTAGTATGGTCTGATAAAAATGTGCAGTGACTGTTTGCAAACATGGCTGCGGTCAAAACACACATTGTGTACGTGTGTTTTCGACAGAAAGCCGTCCGGCCTGGACTCCGGCGGTTTAAATGTCTTAAGTTTCCATGACACGCCAGTGCTCCGCCCCGGTTGAAACACTTTTCCCACCAGATTGGCCATGGTTTAGTAGCACCGGGCGCGAGAAAAAGTGCCACTGCAGGGGCTGGGGCTGTTGTCACTGCCACACCTGGATGGACCACAGGTTTCGTTTTGCGCCGTTCGTTGCATGTTTTGCGGGTGGTTGAATGTGTTCCTCGTCTCGCGGGTAGAAGCCTTAATCCGGGGCTACAATCATGATGCTCATATGAGTCTTCCTTAGTTTCTATAGTTTCTCAGTCTCTTATCTCTAAATTTCTCTAAATGTTCTTGGTGATTCAAGAGATAATTCGCCACTGGGCTAACCCACCGAACTTGGACAACACGCTTGCGAGGTGGGAGCTGTGACCTTGTCCAGTGTTTCAGGTGGAACTGTGTTTCAAACAGCAAAAAGATGCTGGAAATGGAGCGCGAGTTTGTAACCATTTAGAAAAAGATGGTGATTCAGATTCAGTTCATCTCATTTTCGACGAAGTTTTCGGGTTTTCCCATCTTTTCGGACTGTCAGCTTCCGCTAGCCGCTAGCGCCATATTTTCCTCGCTGGACTCACCACGCCGTCGCACCATGTCGCAGCACCATGTCGCACCTCGCTTCGAAGCTGCGATCGAAGGGAGATTTCATGGTAGTCATTGGGTTTCCGAAATATTAAAATCTCATTGGACGGATTGTTTATAAAATAATTGACCGTGTATATATATATATATATTATTATACATATTATACATAGTATACAGTATATATTTTTTCAAAAATACCAAAAACTATGTTCACGAAGGGAGGGTCAAAAACGCAAACATGATCTGACCGTTTTCAGCAACGATGTCCATCAAATGTATATTCTTAGTAAGTAACAATCAATTTTCAAATTATGAGTCACGGTTCGATGGAATTTGAAGCCCACCTATTCCACAAGATTCCGAATTAGTATTTTTAGATGTTTTTAGAACCTTATATAATCTTGTATATTATATATATACACTATAAATATATATATATATATAGTTACAATTTAAGAAGTCCATTTACTGTAAAAGCAATTCCCAACAACAGGAATACAGAGTTGGCAACAGGTCACAAGTCAGTCACGTCACGTGCGGACTCGGGGCTCATCGGGTCTCATCGGGGCTCACAGGATTCCACAGGGCGACATTTTTTTAAGGATCAACACGGATCAACCATTGTCAACCATCAAATAGTTGTCCAATAATTGTCCAATAATAAATATAAACATTAAAATAAACCAAACATTGTCAACCATGACAACTATTGTCAACCATCAAATTTTGCTTTAATTGATTTCCAATAGTTGTCATACCGTCGAATTTCTGAACATAAGCCATCTCCAAATCTGCCCAGTGACACTGGAAACCGCCCCAGCCATGCTTACGTGGTGAACCCGCGCAGGGTGCACGAACCTTACCGTGGCCAAGGGGAATAAGTCAGGCCATGCTCTGTCAGAGAGTTCTCCCTTGGCAAAAGGTGTGTGGCATGGATAAATATGTAAATATCTAATTGGTTTTGTCCCAAACATTGGTTGTATCTTTCATGGAAACATGATGATTATCTGTCTGAATTCTAGGGACCCTTATGTTCAGACAAACCCATGTCATCACAAGTTCTGAGGGGTCAAACATGGTCAATCCGTTAAACAAACGTGGCAATGGTAGATGATTTCCCCATTGACACCTCCAGGAAATCTTCGGGGTTTTCCAGCCACGTTTCATTACCGGCTAAACCACAAAGTGTGGGGACCTGGCAATCGGTGTTTGGCTTATCCCCCAAGGCATCCACAAGGCTGAGCCAAATATTCTGAGGGGGATAAGTGGTGACAAGTTTCCCTGTAGTTAACATTCAAGTTTATCAAGAAAATCTGTAATGTTCTATGGAAATTACATACAGCACAGTTTGTTCTAGTACAGTTTGATAAATGATGATAAATGCATAGTGTATCAATAGAGAATATCATATACAGAATATGTTCATTGTATATGATAGTACATGATATGTCCAGTATATAAATTTATTACTATAGTATACTATATATATATATATTATAGATATGATATTCTGTATTATGAGTGAATTTCCAATATAGAGAACATCATATCAACAATAATTGATTGGTGATATTCACTGGAGATATGATATTCTCTAATAATATTAACAGATTAACAACATTGCACTGGAGAATATCATATCATGTGCAATGAGATAATAAGAATATCATGTGCATGAACAACTGGAGAATAATATTATCATATCATAATAATAACAACATTCATGAATCTTCCAGTTTTCATGTGTTCCCTGAGTTTCCGTGCGTCATCCGTGCCGGCGATTCCGTGACCCTACCGTGGTTGCCGTGGATGGCGGAAGGCCATCGTTGTAGGATGTGATCGGGAAATCATGGGGGAAATCATGGGGAAATCATGGGGAAATCATGGGGAAATTTGCCATGCCCCCAATTCAGGCAAGTTTGAAGGATGACATGAGACCGTGCTCAATCACCTTTCAAGCAAGCGGTCTTTGAGGGTACTCAGGATGTGCCACACTTCCTCAGAATGACGGTAGCATATCTATGAAAATCAGTGCTCATGGTAAAATCTTATATGTAGATGTTGATTTTGACTGTGATACATGTGTATATATATATACAGATACAGATATCGGCTTATATTCCCCCATCAATAATTATTGAGTTATAATTGGGTCATATTGGGTTATAGTTATAACATATCAACTGATGATAACCCAATAAATATTGGATTATCAATAGATATTCTAAAGATGATCATCGATTGATGTCCGGTCCCGCTGGGGGATCCAGTAACCCACCCGATCCTGTCCAGGTGCCCGTAGAGGCGTCGCGGCCTGGCTCAACAAATCCATCGAACATAGAGATGTGAAGATTCCGATTTCATTGGGATTCCTGGTATGGGCACCCAAATCTGGTATGTAATTAGTGGCAAATTTCTGTTCTCTATGGTCTCTATGGATGTGAATTTGCTCATCTTCACTGGTCAACTCCTCATGATTAAATCCGGAAGTTTCATGGTGAAGATCTCCAATTTCCGATGGTTGTTTTTTCCATCTTCACACCGAAACTTGCAGAAATGGAGCAGTTACACAATCCATAAGAAATGCTTGGAAAAGAAACAGTATCATCATCCAGTATGTTTTGTGTTCCAAATGTTACATCACTATATCACCAACCGAATAGACACTGATCATCAACCTTTCGTGGCGAGTCATTTGTTTTAAATCGGGCGTTGAAACCCCTGGAACTTTGGGGTTTCAAAAGGCCCAAGTCTTGACGGCACAGATGGGCGTTTCCAGAACTTCAAGGATCCCATAGTCATACCCACTATTTCAATCTATTTCCACACATAGAACCAATAAATGATCATAAATGTCCTCCAAGAACCCAATGGAACCATCAACCACTGCCGCGGTCTTTTTGCCACCCGCAACTTCGAGCCCCTCAGGGATCATTCTCCCTGGGTCCAATTGATCCAATGTGGACCATTTTTGTTGGAAATTCGGGAAGACCCCAAAATTTGTTTGGACCTACCCTCTGGTAATTTAACGTAGCTATTGAAAATGACCATTGATAGTGGATTTTCCCATTAAAAATGGTGATTTTCAATAGCTATGTTAAATTACCAGAGGGTACCCATGTGAGTAGGGTTGACATGATCAACAGCAAACGGAATAGTGGGCCTTTGTCTGAATATGGTTAGTATACGTAGCAAATAGCCGCCATAGCCATTGTTCATGCAAAACAAAATATACTCCGTCGGTTTTTAGGTGGCACCCTGATTTCAAACCCCAATCATCCAGTCTGGAAATGATCGAGATCTCTTGAGCCATAGCCACATTAGCAAAACGGGAAGCAGGACCAGCAACTGACACCCAACTCCCCACGATCGCCCGCTGGCTTGGGTCGATCCATGACCTGCGCCTCACGATGAGCCTTGGGTGAGGATGGCATAGAAATATGTAGGCTGAATCCACCATTGATTTTAGAATGGCCGTAATTAATCTTGATCGTCTCAATGTTTGCTGAAAATGCTCTTGGTGAAAGATTAGGTGTGGTATGGTTTCTGCGAATGGGAATTCCACAACACCTGGGATATTATGTGTATACATAGTATAATTATATATATATTATGTTTTTGTGCAACTAACAGAGAGATGATACCTGCTATTCGTGGGGATATTGTTGAGATAGAAGTGTTGACATACTACCTGAGACGGAGATGCATTCATGTGATTTGTGTTCACCCCTACTGAGAATAGACACATCAAAAATGTAGGGGAGGGCCCTATCCCAGGCCCGTCCCTCCCGAATCACATCCAGTTCTATTGATTAAGCCAATCCTTTTTCTGCGGCATTCAAGACTGGCATTCAAAAAGCATGGCATCGAGGAAAAAAAATAATCCCCCTCTTTGTCAACTTTGAAGATTGAACTCAGTTTGTGACCCAAATCACTTGTCGATTGGTTTGTTAACGTCCCTCCCAAACTCCATTTTGGGGCATTCCAAACCTACCTGTGAAAAAGCGAATCATTTCGTCAAAATCACCACAAATTGGGGTCCAAAATTTCTGGATCCAAATTGGCCAAAGAGAAAATGTCCCAATCACCGGGGAGCCAAATTGGCGTATGAAAGCACTATAAAATCCCCATTCAAATAGCAATTGATGTGATTTATGATGATTTATGTGTATGGTTTTGTCTTAATATTGGCTAGCCCTAGATGTCATGAACCGTTCATCACCATGTTCTTAAATTTGCCATTCGGGGATATATGATAGACCCCTTTTCAGACGCACCCATCTCCCCTCTCCAAGGCGCTGCAGGACTTGAAGCCTCCAAAAAGCGCTGGGGGCCATGTGTTGGGAACCCACCATGGCAGATATACCACATATATACCTCGAGAAGATAGAGAATGGTTAAAAAAGACAACTCGAATGGAAGTCTTGTTGAAAGCTCCAAAATCGATCTACTTCATGATGATTACATATATAAGCTAGCAGATATGTAGCAGGTATACACCATAGCAACAGTGTGGCAAACCCAAAACCATCAACCATCCTGAATTGTTACCACAAAATGGGTGGTGGAGGGAAAAAAAAGTGCAAGGACAAGTTACCACATGATACCGGATATATGCCCGGTAGAATTGCAAAACATCACTGAAGTCGAAGAGAACCACTTTTAGAATCTTGTAGATATGTTTAGGGGAAAAAAAACTATATCATATATATATAGACATTATCAGCGTCAATATCCACCCAATGGATCAGCATCAGATTTGATTGGTGTAGCTGTCAACGGATTGACCACCAGGAGGCTTAAGCTTCTCTCGATTTCACGGGAAAAATGTCCAGCCCATGTGAGATGTTAGGTGCATGGATCCCCTCTGGCCCCAGTTCGCGGAACCGAAGATGTTCCATGCCTTGTGCTTTGTGGCCGAAAACTCTTTGAAAACGGGAGCCAGAAAGCTTACGGCCGTGCAGAACAACAGCCTTGGGCACGTTGCTGCTGAAACAGCAGAAGGTCTAGATGATATTGGGACCGTCCCCAAGCCAGAAGATATGTAGTGTATATATATATACCATCTGGTTATTTAGCATAGCCATGGAATATCACCATTTTTAATAGCTAAACCATCTATTTCTATGGGCCATCTATACCATGGCTATGTTAGTCATAACCAGAGGGTAGCTCGGAAATGCGGTACGAATGGACAAAAACCTGGTCATCAGGAAGATAGACCCAAAAAATCGAGCTCAAGACATCGCCAAAACATGACCCGCTGCTGTGCTAACCCAGCATCATCCCATTAAGATCATATAATGCTGGTAAAGCAATAATAAACCATCCCCCAAATCACCATTTTTATAGGTGGTATAAACCATTCCCAAATGGGTGGTTGATGATTGTTTTGACCACACTAGTCCATTATATTATTAATATATCAAAACAATGATAAAGATTGATAAAGATACCCCTGCACCCAAGCCGATTCATCCCCTCATCAACAACCAACGTGCGCTGTTTCAACCAGCGTCTCTCCCACGATCAGCGCTCCAATGTGCACTCCCCAGGCCCAGAGTTGCAGTAGGGCCGCATGCCACATGAGGAGTGCAAACGCACCTGGTCACGATCCCATCACTATCCCATCGTTGCATATCATTACTGTAGTTGGTGTAACATATTCCAAGTTTACTCTTAAAATTCCTTTCTTTTCTGTTGGCTTTTGGGCTATTTTGGGGTCAAAATTCGGAATCCCCAAGTTGGAGAGCTTACTATAAACCAAACAAAATCTGGGATTTTCACCAATTTTCACCTATAAAGTTGGAGGGTTTATTACACATGACCAAAACCATCCAATTTTCACCTATAAACACCCTATAAACATCCTATAAACATCCTACAAACATCCTATAAACATCCTATAAACATCCTACAAACATCCTATAAACATCCTATAAACATCCTATAAACATCCTATAACCTATACCCAGTTGCTGCAAAAGAGGCCAGCCTCGGTAGCCACCGATGGCTCGACCCTCGCCCTCCGGTGCCGGCTCGCAGCGCTCCGGATCTGCCAGGCGTCGGGTCAAGGTCAGCTGGAACTGCGGCGAGGCCAAAAACTCGGCCGAGGCACGCCTAGGGATGGCAAAGGATGGGAAAATGGATAGGAAAACGTGGGAGATTCATGGGAAGCCGTATATTTTTGATGTAGAAAACCTAAGAAAATGATTTGCATATACATATATAATCATATATATAATCATATATATTCATATCATAATTGATATAAATATCATTGATATATATATATATACGGCAAATGCCTGGGTTTTGCCCGGACCTGCAATGACGACGGGAGACGCATCATCATCATCATCATCAACATCATCAAACCCTTATTGACGATCTTCAATGAATGTAGAAGTTTAACGGGGTGGGAGAATTAAACCCTTATCGAAGATCTTCAATGAATGTAGAAGTTTAACGGGGGTGGGGGAATTAAACCCTTATTGGAGATCTTCAATGAATGTAGAAGTTTAACGGGGGTGGGAGTTTAATATTCCCTAATATCTTTGTTGATCTTCCCAATTGAATGTAAAGTTTAACGGGGGTGGGAGTTTAAGCGCAGACGGCCACGGAAACGAGCCAGACAGGACAAAGCAGGCAGGCAACAGCCAGAGACACCCGACCCAGCAGGTACAAACCAGAGACGGCAAGAAACGAGCCAGGCAGGACAACGCAGGCAAGGTACAGCCAGAGACGCCCAGCCAAGCAGGTAGGAACCACAGACGGCCGAAAGCGAGCCGGACAGGACAACGCAGGGAAGCGACAGCCAGAAACGCGCAAGCCAGCAGGCACGAAGCCCAGACGGCGGGAAACAAGCCAAAAAAAGAAGGAAGAAGCAGAAATGTAACGACCAGAAAGGTCCAGAACCCAAGAGGGATCGAGTTCAGCTCGTTCCGAAAGCGAGGGAAAGTCGGATCCAAAAAGAGCAATTTTTTTCATTTTTGCGCTTGACACCCTGAACCTTCAGTAGCAGGCAGGTTTCGCGTTTTCGGGCGCCGCCGGCCGAGTCAAAAATACGCGTTTTTTATTTTGGCTGCCTGTCAGGGCGGGTTCAGAGACAGCGCGGTGATTGCAACGGTCAGAAATGCGCAGAGCCAGCCGCAACCAAGCAGGCACGACGCTGAAACGGCGAGAGGCGAGCCAGAAAAGGAAAAGAGGAGGCGCGCGCGACGGCCAGAAACGCGCAAGGAAGCAGGCACAAACCAGAGACGGCGGGAAAGAAACAGCCAGAGACGTCCAGCCAAGCAGGTAGGAACCGCAGACCGCCGGAAACGAGCCGGACAGGGCAGAACAGGTAGGCAACAGCCAGAAACACGCCACCAAGCAGGTGCAAACAAGAGACGGCAAGAAACGAGCCAAACAGGACAACGCAGGCAAGTAACAGCCGGAGACGCCCAGCCAAGCAGGTAGGAAGCGCAGACGGCCACGGAAACGAGCCAGACAGGACAAAGCAGGCAGGCAACAGCCAGAGACACCCGACCCAGCAGGTACAAACCAGAGACGGCAAGAAACGAGCCAGACAGGACAACGCAGGCAACCAACAGCCAGAAACGCGCAAGCCAAGCAGGTAGGAACCACAGACGGCCGAAAGCGAGCCGGACAGGACAACGCAGGCAAGCGACAGCCAGAAACGCGCAAGCCAGCAGGCACGAAGCCCAGACGGCAGGAAACAAGCCAAGAAAAGAAGGAAGAAGCAGAAAGGTAACGACCAGAAAGGCGCAAGCAAGCAGGCACCAGCGGAGGACAGCGGGAAAGAATTGAAAAAGAATGCGTTTTGAAGGCGTTTCACGTCCAGAACCCAAAAGGGATCGAGTTCAGCTCGTTCCGAAAGCGAGGGAAAGCCGGATCCAAAAAGAGCAATTTTTTTCATTTTTGCGCTTGACACCCTGAACCTTCAGTAGCAGGCAGGTTTCGCGTTTTTGGGCGCTGCCGGCCGAGTCAAAAATACGCGTTTTTTATTTTGGCTGCCTGTCAGGGCGGGTTCAGAGACAGCGCGGTGATTGCAACGATCAGAAATGCGTAGAGCCAGCCGCAACCAAGCAGGCACGACGCTGAAACGGCGAGAGGCGAGCCAGAAAAAAGGAAAAGAGGGAAGGCGCGCGCGACGGCCAGAAACGCGCAAGCAAGCAGGCACAAACCAGAGACGGCGGGAAACGAGCCAGACAGGACAACGCAGGCAAGTAACAGTCAGAGACGCGCAGCCAAGCAGGTATAGGAACCACTCAAACTCCCTGATCTTTGCCAAAGGGCGCAAAAGAGAAGCATTCTGGGTCAGTCTAGATCAAGAGGAGCACCGAGAATTCTTCACCAAGAATAGGTGAGCCACGACTTTGTTGTATTCTACACCCACATCAAAAATGGTGTGGTGCGGAGCCCTCGCAAGACCGGTGCATCTTCCAAGTCGTTTTGCAGTATGCGTGGGCGTCTCGATCAGATCGGTTCCAGCTGGCAGCACTTGGTGCAGGAACGTAGCTTGTGCTTGACATGTCACAAACAGTTGTCAGACCAACAGTTATTGAAGATAATTACAGCTATCGAACATGCTCCGAGCCTTGAAAGCAACAGAGCAAAGAGGAGCCAGGTTTCTAAGGGCCGTAAGTTGAGACATTCATTTTGAGCCGACAAAATCCAAAAAAGAGAACATGATGCATATATCATTTAACAGACACACAACAGCTTCACAACACCATCTCTCCATGGCCGCTGCGTGGCAGCACGTGCAGATGAGCTGTACCTACTTTCAGTGCTGTGATCCGAACATGGCATTTTGCAGAGCATGGCATAGCCAAGAACACTTACTTGTCATGGCTGCCGTGATGCCCCTGTTTCCATGAACTCTTTTCAGCGCCTTTTTACTGTTAAATTTCAAAAGTTAGGGGTTTTAAGGGAAAGTTCAGTCAGAAAAAGGGTCGTAATTCTGAGGGCATGGTTTTAAGACTGGTTGATCCCTGGGAAGCTCACTCGCAATCGGAAAAGCAAGCTGGTTGCACGGTTGCACCAATGTTTTCTCACTGCCACAGCAGTACATCGCACATGACATGGCTGGGATATTTTCCCGCTGCCACAGCCACAGGATGGATAACAGGTTCAGCATATGGGTTCCTCTCACAAATCATAACTATAAGAAGATGGGAAATTGAAATCAAAGTAAAAATGATCATCCAACACAAGCGATTTCAACCTGTCTCGATACGATGATGTGTTATATCTTGAACGTCTGGAAGCCTGGAAACCCATAGAAAAATTATCCAGCTCAGTGTGCTTCATTCAGCCTTGGGTGTTCTTCAGACCCAAGATCTCGCAAATGGGCCCCTGCCGCTGTGCTGGCTTAAAGGTCACCTTCTCCTCAGCCGCCTGTGGAAGTGGACATGGTCATGACCAATTTGAAGTTAACATTTTTGGGGTCACATTTCCCATCGTGATCTCATTATTAGTCCCATAATATGTTCCAATTACTATAGATTATAGATATGAATATGAAATACTTGGTGTTGGGTTTTCCTGTTGGATCCGGGTTTAGTTTTGTAAAGATGCGAGTGGCAGCAGGATCGGGGAAAAAAACATTGTACCAGATACAGTGCACAGTGAACTAAACTAAGTCTTACCAGTGCATTTTAAATCATGGAAATAGTAGATTACCTTGTTAATCCTTGCTATCTATGAATCTACAGTTAGTAGTTAGTAGTTGCCTGGCCTTGCGCTTCTTCGAGTTCGGCGATCGGGAGATGGCGCCATCCTTCAGGTGTCAACAGGGATTGGCAGGGAGCTCGTCAGGCACAATCAAAAATCAAAAAACATCATATGTTGATATATCATGTGAATCATGTGTGATGGAAATGTAATGTCAGTATTCAGTATGGGTTATGGGTATAAGTATGAATCAGAGTCTGAATCAGCCTGAATCAGCATACCATATTCATTATACTGATATGTCACATGTCGGTCGGCCCCTAAACCTAAAGTCAGACTTGACCGGCACATCAACGATGGTTCCCGAACACCCCAAAACCCCAAAGTCCGGGTCCTCCGGCAGATCCTTAGGCTTCTTACCAGCATCAGCCTTGGCGGCGGACTTGTTCTTTGCTGTCTTGACTGTCTTTGCAGCTGCTGCTGCTGCTGCTGCTGCGGATTTTTTCTTGGCTGCTGCTGCACTTTTGGCTGATGCCTTTGCCTTACCTTTGGCCGCGGCCTTTGCGGCTTTCTTTGCTTCTGCCTTTGACTCCTTTGACTTTGCTGAGGCTGCTGCTGTGGTATTCTTGTACTTCTCCTTGTCCTTGGGTTTGGTCTCAGTAACCGCCTCAGGGTCGCTATTTTCGAACATCTCCGACTCCTCACTTTCCTCGGCATCCTCATCCATAGCCTCAGCATCTGCAGTGTTGAGACTGGTATTGGAATCCTTGCACTTGTCACTGGTCACAAGTTCAGCCATGGTCTCAGTCTCAGTCTCACCGTTGTTCTTCTCAGCATTGGCTGGGGGATCCTTGGTCGCCAACTCGAGTGTCTTGTCAGGGACAACCTCAACAGTCTCACCGTCACCACCACCATCACTGTTTGTTTTTTCAGCATCCTTGGTCTTGGTGACAACCTCAGTCTCGCCGTCACAGGCACTGTTTTTCTTTTCGACATTGGGATCATTGGTCTTGGTCTTGGGCTCAACAGTCTCACTGTGTTTCTCGGAAATGGGACCGGGATCCTTGGTCTCGGCATTGGTCTCGTCATCTGCCTTGTCCTTTTCGGCATCAGGATTGGGATCATTCTCGGTCACTGAAGCTGCAGCCGACTGAGTCACCTCAGGCTCAACGTTGTGCGCACCGGTCATGGTCATGGTCATGGTCATGGCGCCCTCGGTGTTCACTGAGTTTGAAGCTGGCTTGGGCCCGGATTTGGTAACAAAGTCCAAAAAGTCAATCAGATCTTCATGGAAGTCATTGCCCGGCGCACACCATTCCCACTCCTCTTGCTGCAGGTCTTGGTCCATGAGAAGATAATTGGTGTAGGTATGCATCTGTGAATGTTCGCCGACCTTTTTGCACACCTGTTCGAGATCCCAATTCGAATCCAAGTTCCCCTCTTCGACCTCCTGCAGAACCTTCTGCGCGAAAGCAATGATGTTGGCATCACCAGTGATGTCAGGGATTGGGTTGTTGTTCTGGGACACTGGTTGTGCTTGGTTCCCTTCGTCACCCTCCTTGTCCATGGCCGTGTTCCCTTTCTCCGCCATCTCCATCTTCACTTTCCTCCCCAACTGGGACATCGAGAGCAAATAGACGTGGCACGCAGGTCCCCTCAGATGGCAAGTTTGGAAGCTCTGTGTAACAGAACATATTATCATATGGTGGTGTAGGTGTAGGTGTAGTGTGTTATACACCCTGGCCTTCTGCCTACTGAGTATACCAAGAAGTGATGAAGATAAAAGTAAAACTGCCCCCTGTCACTGTCACCCTCTTCATTCTTATCATCATCATCATCATCATCATCATAGTAACGTCTCAGGGTTGAAAGTCTGATAGTGGAGTTGATGGTTGAAAGACTCATGACGATGGCGGAAATGAAAAAGCCAAGTCACCCAAGACACCTCTTCATGAACAGACATTGGGCTTGTTGTGATGCGTGCATCATGCAAGACATCACACGAAGGGAGATGCTATTCGCGTTGCCACAGGCCTTCTCACAGACTATGCTCGCATAGGGTATGTAGAGAATGTCCCCAGCGATCACATATGTCACACGTAGTGAACCAAGCTTCTCAAAAATGTTGGGGTCGGTGTCGTCCAAATCACGAAAATCAGCAGATACATCCTGTGGCACAGACAGTGCACACCAGAACCACTCATGAACCATAACACTCCATTCAACGAGAATGACTCTAAAATAAACGGTAAAGAAGCTGTAATGGATTGTGGACCTTAACATGATGGCAATATAGTTACTGCAAGCTGCTGCTGAATGCAAAAAAAACCAACATCACCACTACCCCAACACTCCTCCAGGAGCTTGATAAATTCACTGATGCCAGCTTCCTCATTTTCCATGAGTTCCGTGACATGGGGGTGTTTGAGCTTAGCCATCTCAAGGGCATCCACCGTAGCAACCAATCGGGTTCCTTCATATTGATAGCATAGGGCCCCCGTACCAAAAGGGAGTGTGCCAGTGTAGCAGCTACCCTGACGAGAGCCACACCACGTCACCCCTTTGATGCGGTTGACATCCTTGGTCAGCTCAGCTTCTGCCACAGGTGGCTGCAAAGATTGGCCGTAGGCCCACGACCTGGGGCCGGGGTTCGGTTTGGTGGGAGCTGGACAAGGCATATGGAGTCGATGATGATATAGATGCTCGTCTAGTCGTCTAGTCAAGTAATACAGTAATACAATACTTCTAGATTCTAGATTCTATAATTCTATACTATGGTAATCTATAGTAGTAGTCGCGTTGCTGCAGTAGTATTAGTATAACAGTACAACTAACTTATATTAATTAGTAAGGTGGTAAAATCATCAGAAATCTACAAGAGCCCAAAGTGGATCCCAGTAGCACTGAACAATGACCAATTAGGTGAAGATTACATATGATTGAGTGGTTGACTTGATGGGAACTGAAGTTCGATCTGGGAGAAACCAGGAGAATGAGATTTGATCATAGCTCATAATTCTGAAATCATTCTGAAACCTGAAGCTTGATCATCGAATCAAAACCATCGATTAATGATTAATGTTCACATGCATTGTGACACCAAGATACTTGTCTGCAAAGCTGTTGCGACACAGCACAGCATCACTGAAGTCTTCTTTGCACTCAATTTTGATCAAGTTGTCAATCTCACACTGGAGTTGCTTGTCTAATCCAAGTGCTTCTCCGGGTCCTTCAGCAGGGGACCCGAGACGACCCGATGAAGTTTTGTTCACATCTTTCGTCCATATCTCGCTGCATTCATTCGCAAAGCGCTGCGCGTCAGCGTTCAGCATCTTTGACATGATGTTGATTTGGTTCGGATTGAGCTCAGGTGAAGCCTGTTGTCGGGTGAAGACGTGAAGACCAAACAAACCAAACTAATCAGAACTTTCAACAGACATTGGACATGCAGCAGCCTGCAGCATAATGATTTTGTCCACAAGTACGAGGGTCAGATTCGAATGAATGATGGGAATGGGAATGGGAATATTTATATTATCATCATGTCATGTCACATTGTCATTGTATGTATTTGTCTTGTGTCGTTTATCGTGAATGTTATGTCACAGTCCTTCGTGATAGGAGTGTCTTTCTTAAAGGCAAATTTGGTCTGAGACTAAATCTGATGGCATGATATAACAAAGCCAAGATGCGCTGAGAATCTTCTTGGTCATGCCCTTCTTCAATCGCAAGACTGCTGGGACTGCGGGAAACTGGGCAATCTGGTGCACAAAGCGCTCCAGCTCATCAGAGATTGAGGTAGAAGGCAACTGCTGCGACACCCGTAGAGTTCGCAGCACCGATGGATCGGATGGTTCCAAGTCTGTGGCAGCAGTACCTGTGCGTCGTCGACGCAGCTTGCTCACTTTGCCCTCCTCCGCCTCCTCATCACTCTTGTCACCGTCCTCTGTGGTCTTCTTGTCTGCAGCTGCTGCTGCTGCTGCTGCCTTCTCTTCTTTCTCACGTTTTTTCTTTTCATCTCTAGCAGCTGCCTTTGCTAGTCTGACTTTCTTTTTTTCCTCGTCCTTCTGAACCTTGTCCTCTGCTTTCTTCTTGGCCCGTTCTTCTTCAGCATAAGCTTTCGCCAGTGCTGCAGCTCCTGTCCTCCATGATTCAGATTCTTGTTCAACACATTTGATTATGCGTTGAAGCACAGACAACGCTGTGCGTTGCTGATCCATCAGCTCTATCACACGAGCAGAACTGGGCTGGATGTCCAATAGCTTCTCTCTGATCCATTTGATTTTTCCGAAGCACTGTGCTCCTTCAGCATCTGCCAACAAGTTCATCTGTAGCTCTTTGAGGTATGGATCCTCTAAACATCGTTTCAGAAGATCTTTGCTAGCAGAGTCACCATCCTTGCCCGTGGACAAGTCCATGGCACATCGCAACAGGTCAAGGCGCCGTCGAAGGAGTTCAAGACTCGCGTCACTGTCGACCGCCTCCTGGATGCAAGGGACTAGCTATGGGTGTTGCATGGTGTTGCTTGGGTGTCATTAGGCAGCTTGGGTATCCTCAAAGGATATCGATAAAGGTCGGTCGGTGAGTCTGAGTTGGGTATTGGGCTATTGGGTATCTAATCTAGTTAGTGCACTAAGTTGTTTTCCAAGACCATCACCTCATCACATGCACCCATCATCCCTGAACATTGGTCCTGGTCGCCAGAGTGAACCTTCAATGCCACATTCTGCAAGACATTCTCTCCAGCTTCAAGGGCCTTTTTCATGCCCAGTTCGGCATTCTTAAAGTCCTTCATGGTCTTTGAGCGCTGCCTCGAAGCTTCAACGGCAGGCTTGGTGGCAGCAGCTTGTCGACTTGAAGGATGCTGCGACTCAGGAACAATGTTCTTCGAGTTGCCTTTGGTGCCTTTGGGGCCTTGAGAAGAAGCTGGTCCACTAGCTCCTCTTCCGGCTGGTGCTGCCAGAGAAATGGAAGGAACAATTGACTCCTCTTCTTCAAGATCCTGAAACAACGACGCAGCTGTTTCCTTCTGCTGTTGCATTGTCCGCTCTGACGGGTTTTGTTGTTCATCGCATCTTTCGTGCAGGATCGAACGGTCCTGCAACAGTCAGAATACGTGATCGCCACTATACAGTTTGAATTTGGGTTTGAATAACTTAGCAGTCCTCAGTCCTCAGTCATATTAAGTCTTATTGAATAACGGGTTGAAACTGAGAACATGTCGATTGACTATTGACTGACTACTACTGCCGACTGCCGAATTGGAATTTTCACTGGTTGTTGATTGATTTGTCCTCGTAGCTGGCTGTTTTGGAGCCGTCGTCCATAGGTACCCAAATCCGCCAAACCTGACAGAGGCTGATAAGAAGAGTGACCACCGGTGACTGCACTTGTATGTGCTACTTCAGTTCTTCTCCTCAAAAGAGATCAGAAAATAACAAGTTTCTGAAAGTAACAAGAATTTCAGACCAAACTAACCCAATTTTAGTTGGATCAAGAAGTTGGTGAGTGGTGGACCAAATCAAACCTTGCCTTCCCAACATCTTTGCCATCACGACTCCTAGCGGATACTTGATCTTTCCTCACATCCTTCGAAGCAAATTGTTTGTTCCACAGTTGCTCTGCAGCAGGCTCGTCCAGCCCTCGGGCCAATGCTCGTGGGGCATGGCAATTGGTCTACAAGTCTATCTACAACTGTTCTATTTTCATTGGTCCCCTACTAACCCTATTCCTCTATGCCATCGGTAATAGCGCAAAACACTCAAAACACGTTACACACGAAATGAAATGGGAAAAATGAATTATGAACAACCACTTCTAAGTCAAGTCTGTTACATCAAAAAGACTGATTTTGTCAAGTCACTTTCATATGAAGGTGCATGATGCACATAGTAATCCACAAAGTCGGGCTTGGCGAGAGGTTTCATTCTCTGAAAGTTCTCTGTCCTCGTGCCTGCTTGATTCAATGACTTAATCCTGGCGAAGTCCCAGGTCTTTCGCTTGCGACCACGACCCTGTCCGGGACACCTAAGTGCTGAGCATAAGGACTCGGAATTTCCGAATGGGATCAGGATAAAGCAGCTTGGGGTGATGGGTCTGTCTGTGGAAAAATAAACGGTCGTCATCATGATCTGGTTCTCTCTGAGAGTGCCAAACATATAAAACAGGTAAGTAAATAAAGTTGACACTGGTTAAGTTTGAATGTTCAGTGCTGAGTGAAGTGTTGAGTTTTACTTTACATGGTGATTCCAAGTCCGAGTCTGGGTTTTGCCTCATCTTGGAGAATTCAGAATCAAATTTTGAATTGTAGCTTGTAGCTGTAGCTGTAGCTGATACAAAACCTGTTGCCCATTCCCCATTCGGATATCAACCGATGAGACACTCTTCCGAAAAATTCGCAAGATGTTCCAGAAATTCCTCTGGTCGATTCTTCTCCATGGTCTGCAATTCTACCATGAGTTCCTGAGCATTTCTGGCCTTGCTGGCCTGCTGAAACATAGCGTCACGACTAACTTGGTGACACCCACAAAGGTTCAAGAGCCTGAGTATGACAAGTCAAATGGGCAGTGGGTAGTGGATGGAAGTGGACATGAAGCATCACCACTTGAGCATGTCAGTCTTCAGTTGGACTTGAGACTTGAGTTGAACATAGTCGCATACAATTGATGTACCGTACCACCACATGCAAACTTGCGACCATGCTCTAGTGGCAAGACAAGAAACTTTGTCAGCGATGTCCGGAACACCATAGTCTTGCACTTTGGTACCTGACATTTGACCTTCAGGATATCCGCAGCGGTGCGTTCAGGACCGCCCAGCGGGGGTGGTTCGTCAACCACCACATCATCGATTCTTCCTTCTGGTGTTTTTACCAGCATCATACTATCATCCATGGTCAACACGACGGTCAAGTTTTTGCCCCCAAAAAACCGACCAGATGTTCAACTTTGGATGGAGCGAATGGTAGGCTGTGTAGGCACAAGTGAGCTCAAGCAAAATGCTCCAGTAGTCACAACATCAAAATTTGGAAAGGTCAGACAGGCCGGACAATACATAACACTTACAATACAACACCACCTTGTGTTGCAATAATGTTCCTGAAGTTCATATCATACAAGCCTTTGTTCCTGGAGATACGGAGTCAAGGACCATGAAGTTAGTAAAAATATATTGGTTTGATATTGTAACATTATACATTGACAGAATGACTAGCTGTCAGAGTGTCTACTGACACTGAGCGGCCTCAGCCTCAGCCAATCAACATGTTTCCCGGCGTTGAATCATGTCTTTGGTTGAGTCTCGGAGCCTGTCGTTGGCTGTCTCTGTACATCCTAATCCCAAGAGTCAAGGGCCACATGCCACATGCCGAAAAATATTTTCTGAACATGTCAATCATTGAAGATGTACGTACTTTGACAAAGTACATTGTGAGAGCATAGGGTAGAATCCTGACTCACCCATTGGCCGCTCAGACTCACCCACATCGTCTTTGACGAAGTATCACACAGCAAGGGGTTTGGCTTTCACTCGCATCCCGGTCAGCATCACTGCATGCAGGCTTCCTATGACACTGCAATGCATCGCCTGGAAGCAATCATCATGGTGTGGAGGACTGGTTCCGGCCTCTCAGAACAACTACCTATGTGACATTTGTGATAGAGTTAAGTAAAGTAAAGTAGAGTAATCCAGTTCATTCAGTTCAACCAATCTGTGAACTTATTCTTTAAAAGTTAGAAGAGTCAAAATTTAATGATTTTATTTCAGTAGTTAATGTTGTTTCTGTTCATCCTCAAATGTCAAGTAACATTTCCGGCCAAACGCTTCCTCACCGTAGGCGCAGGCTGGTAGGTGAAGATTGGAAACGGAGCCCGAGAACCAGGAATAGGCCACTGTGGCAACCCCATACAATGTAGATGTTCCTTAGTTTATTTCACAGCCAATGTGTTGTCTGAAGAAATGGTGCAACCCTACAGGCTTGTATCCTATGTCCCATGTCTTCTAATGATACCTTTGTCAGTGTTATCATGTTTATTAAGTGGGGTTGGGGCCGGCTGGAGGTGTCAATAATGTTTGGAGGATGCCACCCAATGTACCAAGCAACAATATCAAGGAGCCATCTCTCGCTCGGGTCAACATCGGTGGTGGCTCCGCTGACAGGAGCACGCAGCAACCACATGGTCCCTGCCTTCAAGAGGGCAGGCAACCATGCGCCCAGGATTGGTCTTTTCAAAGGGTTCTGGTCTAAATTACACACCATATCCAGAGTCGATCTGTGTCCCGGTCCTTAGCTGGTGCGTTGCAATGTTGCCACAGTAAAATCATGTGGAGGATGCTGATGACCTACGACGTCAAGTTTCAGGGTTTATAAACTAGTAGATGGTGTCAGTGTCAATCGAAAGAGATTGGAAATCGAGTCTCTCCCCTGCTGGCGCAGTTTGCCGATCATCTTCTTCACTTTCGGGGACTGCTTGTACAGATTCAGCCACACCTTTTTCGTACCTTGGCAAAAGGCGCAGGCGTTGCGCAATATGTAATACTGTCCATGGCGCATGGTACATCAATACATCAAGACAGCTAGCTATCACATCGAAACATGTGAATCACAACATTTTGCGCATATTGATTTTTTTCGTCATCCATTGTCATTCCAGGCATTTCACAGCACAGTGCACCTGGAAGCAAATCAGTAAAGGTCGAAGTCGAAGATTTACACTTCTTGTGCGCAATGCACGTTCTCTCTGAATCAACCAGTTCCTGTCATGACTGAAAATGATCCAGAGAGAGACTCATTAATTCTGATAAACCGAAAGTTGAATCTGACCGACCTGAAAAATTCTGGGTCTGATGATTGATGAACACGATGATAAACTTGTATTATAAAAAAGGATTCAAATTGTCTTCAACACAACCTGCCTGTGGCGCTGAGAACAATGCAGCGACTGACATACAGGGTTTCCGGAACAGGTGTCGAAGGTGTTCGATTCCATTGGGGAAGTCTACTGTCGCATCACGTGATAATAGGCTATAGCGTCTTGGCCTATGGCATGGCCAGCCAAAGAGGTGTTGACTTAGTGCCATGGATTTTTCAGGGCGATCTTCATGTGGTAACTCATGTACACTGTAACCAGGCAGGTACTCTGTCACAGTGTCCAGCGGGAAGCGAGGAGCACATTCGTGCCAAATGCAATCCTGCGAAGGCCAAAGTCAGCTCAGTAATTCTCAAATGGTTCAGTAGCTGCTCAATTGGTTCAAAAAATGATGTTGTGTTATTTTCTGTGTTGATGTCCTCTTCACAGTAGAATCTCTCTGCTACCCATATAGCAAGTGGTATCCCAGATGGCCCCATCAGACCCATTCCAAGACCTAGGTTTGTGTGGCACACAGTACACAAGCTGCGATTGTCATGTAAGTAGTAAGTATCAACATCAAGGCATGAACTTGGGCCTAGTGACCAATGTTTGAATGGTCTGTACACGTACTTCCTGCAACAGCGACGGTCAATCTCTTTCGTGTAGATGCGGTGTCAGCATCCCAAGCCATCTTGTGTCCAAGTGGTGTCAGAGACTCCTGTCAGAACCGGTTGCTATTCTGTGAAAAAGATTGTCTGATGGGCATTGATTTGATGAAACTGCAGTATGGTTCTGTTTTGAGAAGACTTGCAAAACAGACAACATATCAAATTGTCAAGTGTATAAAATGACGCTGGCTACAGCAAATTAACAGGTTCTCCTTCATATCAGATTCATGGCATTTTGCCACCATTCGAAATACTTCTGGTCCCTCCATGAGAACCTTCATGTACTTTGCAAAGGTTTGTTTACCATGTTCTTGCAGCAGTGCAGCTTCTTCAGCTTTATCACCGTCGGTCATATAGCCTTTAGCTGGCAGCGTTGGTTTAGATCTTGATTTTGAATGATGGGTTTGTGAACCTGCAATTACATTCAAAATTTCAAATGCCAGTTTTGCAACTTCATCAAACATACCCATGTCATGACTGCATGACTCATGACATATTAGGATGAAGTCAGGAAACATTTGGCTTGCTCATGCAGTCTCAGCGATTCCTCCCGGATACTGTTGAGCTTTGTCAAGACTTTCGGTTGCACACGGCTCTCCAAGGATCCAAAAATGCAATTCGGTCGAAATGCCTTTGCAAAGGCGTGGCTGGACACAAGGGCCCAAGGACAGCACAAGCAACATACTTAGATCATAGAGATCATAGATTTTATATAATTTCTTTGGAATTTGGAACTATACACTATACACTATACACTTGACATTATACATAGTGGCGCAATGTTACAATGTTCGCTCGAGTCAGTTCAAGTCAAGTCCAGAGTCCAGAGTCCAGAAAAAAAAAGGTTTTATGAAGTAGCCTTGTCCAGCGATGCCAAGACCTTTCTGCAGTTCTGGTCGGTGTCACTTGATGTGTTGACAATCACCTTTCCGTCTCCAGGGTTCAAGCCTTTTTCCGTCAGAATACCTTAGTCAAAATGCAACGTCCGATTCAAATTCTGTGGAGAATACTAGGCTGAACCGATGTGTCATTTGTTACCCAGTGGATGAACAACTCATCTATGACATCAGGTCTGAATTGAGATTTGGTACGTTTCAACTCATCATGTTGCAACCATAAAGAGATAGACCCGCAACCAGTCCCACTGTAGCAGTCATTGATGTAAATGTCATAGTCCATGACAGCCAGTGCATTGGCAGTGCACTGGTCCCCGACATCAGGATGGTTCAGCAAACAGCAGCAATTGTAATGTGGCCAAAGAAATAGACCATTGAGGTTTGACGGACCATCGGGCCATGATGTTGCATTGACCTCATCCATTGCCATGTGGAGTGAAGAGTGAGTGAAGAGTGATAGAATTATATAATTAGTTCATACTAATACTGTGTGCTCAATAGCTGGAAACAACAATCACAGACCACAGACTGACGTGACTAGACTTACTTGCAGAGATCAACTGTATGGTCATGGTCCCATGTTCTTAAGGGAATCGCCTGTTGCTGCAACATGTTCACCACTTCGAATCCTGCCCGTGGCTGGTTGTCAGCTTCGTACACGTCATCGACCTCCACTCCGGATTGGCATTTGAATTCCTGGTTTCTTGGCTGTGGGCAGTGAAGCGACTTGTGAAAACTGAAAAAGGTAACCAACCAATACCAATCATAATCATGACAGGAAATGAACATAAAAATTTCCATGGCTTCAGACCAGTATCATTAGAATGACATGATACGGAGTCTTCAGAATCAGACGCCACTGGACCAGAATTGCTTGAACTCGAGGAATCGGAACTTGACATGGTGTTCACAATCACTCAGCGGTGGGTTCGAATGAGCCAACTTGATGGCTATGAAATCGCACTTTGTCAAATTGATTCATGATTGATTGGCACCAAAAATGATCTTTGATGTTGTACCTGTGCCTGCATCTCTTGGTGTAACATCAAATGAGTGCTCTGATTGGATTTGCGCAGCAAGACTCGGTGGGACCCTACAAAGATATACTCAGTGATATTGAGTGTTATATCAATTCGTTGAATATGTGATGAAATATACATCTACAAAAAAACTTCAAAAAACAAACAATCCTAACACATCAAAAAAAAATTTTGAGCACCACAAAAAAAGAGAAAACTCTAAGGTTTTTGTTGTTGACACTCACCACGAAAAAGTGTGGTCACACAGCCTATGGCACCGCGAAGACCACACGCATTTTTTATTGGGCATTCTAAGATATTTTTTTGACACCCAACACATCCAAAAATCTTAGAGTTCCGGAAAAAAATGAACTCTAAGCTTTTGGCTTGACACCAACACACATCCAGAATTCTTAGAGTTCCGAAAAGAAAAGGAGCTCTAAGTTTCTTCTTAGAGTTCCGGAAAAAAAGGAACTCTAAGATTTTCTTGCCACCCAATACATCCAAAATTCTTGGAGTTCCGGAAAAAGAACTCTAAGGATTTTTTTTGACTAATGCACAAAAAAGCGAAATTCTTAATTGTCAAATTGTTTTTTTCAAAGTGACAGACACCCTTGGAATTCCAAAAAAAAAATCCAGGACAGATTTCAGACAGACCTTAAGAATTCCAGCAAAAATCTCTGAGTCCCAAAGTAAAACTTTAGAGTTCCAAAAAAAACCTTAGGGCTCCAAAAATTCCTTAGAGTTCCAAAAAAAAGGAACTCTAAGATTTTTTGCAAACCAAGCAGAAAAGTTACGTCACTTTTTTTTCAAGAAACTGATTTGGAGTTACTTGGAAAAAAAAGTGACGTAGATTTGCAATTTCACGTCACTTTTTTTTTCAAGTAACTGTTTTTGAGTTACTTGGAAAAAAAATAACGTAACTTTTGTGGTGGGTTTGAAAAAATCCTTAGAGTTCCTTTTTTTTTGGAACTCTAAGGATTTTTTGGAGTCCTAGGGTTTTTTTGAAAACTTTAAAGTTTTGTGTGCACTCTGAGATTTGGGGAAATGTCAAACCACTTTTGTTTAGGAATTTCTGCTGTTCTTCAACAATTCAACTGGAGTTCATCATTCTAAATTTGTTTTCAAAAAAAATCAAACCCAAGACCAAAGACAAAAACACAAAAGTGGTACTCGCCTGTCCTTGGTTGAAAACCTCGATATCCATAATTCTTAGAGTTCCGAAAAAACTCTAAGGTTTTTTTTTTGAACACACAACACAACCAACACATCCAAAAATCTTAGAGTTCCGGAAAAAAAGGAACTCTAAGATTTTTTTGACACCCAACACATCCAAAATTCTTAGAGTTCCGAAAAAAAAGGAACTCTAAGGTTTTTTTTTTACCACACAACACAGCCAACACATCCAAAATTCTTAGAGTTCCGAAAAAAAAGGAACTCTAAGATGTTTTTTTGGCACCCAACACATCCAAAATTCTTAGAGTTCCGGAAAAAAAGGAACTCTAAGATTTTTTTTGACACCCAACACATCCAAAATTCTTAGAGTTCCGAAAAAAAAAGGAACTCTAAGGTTTTTTTTGAACACACAACACGGCCAACGCATCCAAAATTCTTAGAGTTCCGAAAAAAAGAGGAACTCTAAGATGTTTTTTTGGCACCCAACACATCCAAAATACTTAGAGTTCCGGAAAAAAAGGAACTCTAAGATTTTTTTGACACCCAACACATCCAAAATTCTTAGAGTTCGGAAAAAAAGAACTCTAAGGTATTTTTTTTGAACACACAACACAGCCAACACATCCAAAATTCTTAGAATTCCGGAAAAAAAGGAACTCTAAGATGTTTTTCTTGACACCCAACACATCCAAAAATCTTAGAGTTCCGGAAAAAAAGGAACTCTAATTTTTTTTTTGGCACCCAACACATCCAAAACTCTCAGAATTCCGGAAAAAACGAACAAAAAGTTTTCTTGAGTTGTATCCAACATCAAAAAAATGCAACTCAAGATCATTTTTCTGCTCAAAATTTCAAATTCTCAGAGTTTTGGAACCTTGGTTGATACCCAACACCTCCACATTCTTAGTTTCAAAGGAAAGGAGATCAAAGCTTTTCAAGTGGAATCCATCATTCGGAAATTGATTGAATAAAACTCTAAGGCACAAACGCAAACACTCCAAAAATAGGTTTCCGAAGAGGATAGACATGACAATTCATTGTTTTGAGAAGCAATTCTTTGTATCAATATTACTATATTTTTTGATATGGATAAATACATGTAGGGCCAGTGTATCCCATATTAGTATACATATATACAAATATATATAATATATATGTATATATATATATGTATATATATATATGTATATATATAATGTGAGATCCTTGTAGTAGAGTCTAATTTTCAGGTCCCTGAATGCAAAGCAGAGAAACTAGAAGATCATTGATTCAGAAATCAATGCCATGTGCTGTACACTGCGCACACGATGCGTTCTGTTTTCAGCCAAGTATCGTTGATGAACCGGGTTTGGCACTAGGAGCCAGTCCCAGTCAAGTCTCTTCCAGAGAACGGGTCGGGTCAAACTGTCCACAGTCAATCAAATGTTGCTGCCTAATGACATCCGACCTATGGAAACAGTCAGTTCTCTATTTGACAGAAATAAACAAATCCTAAGGAATCCTAATCTAAGAAAAGCGTGCCCGTTTGGCAGCCTTCCAGAACAACTCAATGTCATCCTTTGAACGAATGATTTGCCAGTCAATAGCAGGAATGGTATCAGTCATAATCCCACGGCGACCACGACCACCCTGCTGAGTCTGGTCTGTACTGGACTGGTTGGTAACTACAGCACCCACAGCCATAGCCCCAGCATGGATATCAGCCCTAGGCGTCAACAGTGTAGGCAGGAACGTGTCATGGGTGTCACGCCCCGGAACAGCCATTGTGTTGACATGTCCCCCTGGGTTGACATCATCAGACCCTGCAGTACCAGTCCCGGAGCGACCAGATGAAGCAGTCGGCATTGAACCATTCTCAGCATTCTCCACACTGACACGACCTTATGCGGTGCGGCAAACATGTTAGTGGACCAATCCCAATCCCAAAGAAAAAGGTACGACACTGGAGACCTATCTCAAATCGTAGATATCTGGAAATCTGAAGATGCCTGATGCCTGTTCTTTTTTGATGATTAGTCAATTCATGCTGTCCCATTTCAAAATCATTTAAAGTTCCGAAGTTCCCTGTACATATGACAGCCTGTGCTTCGAGGAACTACTGTCATTGGCGTCAACATGTGGTCCACGCGTGGGGTGGTCAAGGCTGGGATGGATGGGAGATTCATGATTACGGTTGTCCCAATACATCCCAGCACCACGTTGGAGAACTTGACGCACACCAGCCAGTCGCATCTCCATGATCAAATTAAGAACAAGTTGAAGCTAGTAGGTGACAGAGCGTTCTGGGCACAAATGGCTGTTTGCAAAACCAAGAGATTCTTCCCACAACTTTGAAAACTATGTTAGTGTTTTTTTCAGGACAAACCATTGACACCATTCAGCCTCCATCCCACCCCATGCACTGTGATTCTCATGATTTGACTTTGCACGAATAGATTTTGCAAATCATGTCACGTCAGTGTCATGAAGTCAGTTCAGGGTTCATCTCCATTAGTGTGCGCTTATTGTTTTTTCTTTTGCGCGCCATCCCATCCCATCTCGAGTTTCAGTGCACAGGTCTGAGGCTCCCTAGAAAAGTTGACATGATCTGCACATCAACATCACATCAGTCCCTTGGTGGCCAAGTGAAAGGTGAGCTGTTCCTCCAACTCTTCCCGTGAAGGAAGTTCGGATGGAATCACCTGGGCATGTTTCGGCCGGCAGTGGTAGTGGAGTAGTTTACTGAACACTGGGTTACCATTACAAGAAATAGCGAGTTGTATGCAATCAGGTCACCACATTGTGAACATGCCTGTGACGAATGTCCTCCAGTGTCTCCCCAGGTGCCTGTTGCATATCGAAACCTGGCCAGGTGACTGACTGGATGGTAACTATAATGTCATACAATCATCATACAAACAACACATAGAACATCAGTCAGTGATCGCAGCGCCATATAGATATGATATGTGGTAAACAGGTGTGTAATGTGTAGTGCCTTGGATAAGCCAATACATCAATGCTCTGATGTTGGCGTCATCGCTACCACCGCGACCAAACTGCTTGCTGCAACTGCGGGATTTTGTGCCATGAAGAGGACATTTGACGTAGAAAGATCTTGCCTAAGTGGAGTGATTGGCATTGGGATGATGTTGGCGGAAAAAAAAAGCATCACAACCCCACACAATATATCCATATGATGAAACTGCACATCAAAGCGATGAAAGAAAACATCCCAAACAAGTCACTGATTGGTCCAATCTTTCAATAAAACTGATGTTGCCAACCCAGACAGTCGAAAGATTCCACATTGAACCTCCGTGGGATTGTCTGATCCCTGGTACCACCTGTCTTCTGGGTTGTGCACGACCCCTGCCACCACCTGTTCTGCGGGCGGCGGCATGGGTGGAGGAGGCATTGGCACAGCTGGTCTGGCTGGGCCCGGCAAATTTTCTGGACTTGGTGGTGATGGGGCTGGGGGTACTGGAGTTCCCAAGTTCTCGTCGTCCGGGTTCATGTTCGTGTGTCCAAAATCATTGTCACTGTCACTGTCGCTGATCACAACTGCACCGTTGGACTGTGCATGGTTTGTCTCCCTTGGATTCCTTGGATAACTATCATGTGGTTGGTCATCCAAACCCCAGTCTCCATTGTCTCCATCCGAAAAGAAAAGTTCATTGTCACTCTCATTGTCATCATGAAACTCAAATTCATTGTCATCCGCTGCATCACCGTCACTGTTGGCGTCAAGCTCTTGATCCTGTACAGGCACACGGACTTCTGGTACTGGTTCAGGATTGTCAGGAACAGGATTGTCAGGTTCATTGACAGCTTCAGGTACATGCATACCTTCCCAGGGATTGGTTTACTGGGTACTAGGTGCCGCAGGTCATAGTCATACCCACACAACTATTAACATGCAATGAAATGCAAGGTTAAATTGGGTCCAAATGATCGAACACAAACAGTTGGGACACTTGCCAGGCCTAAGTCACCATCGAAGGGTGTCGAACGTTTCTTCCTTTTTCCACCCTTGGACTTGGAATCCTTGTGTTTTTGCAAAAGTAGTTGATAATAACTTCTTGGTTGCCACGGCAGAATGTTTGCGGCTGGTAGTGCGACTATGGCTTGATAGTAAATTTTCAGCTGGAAGTGAAAAATTTTGGTCAGTCCGGCACCAAACAGGCTGTCAGCTTGACAGAGCGCGTTCAAGTAGGCAGTGTTTATCCCACCTTTTTTGTTTTGGCGATGAAAAAACCACGTTTTGGCACCCTCTGGAGCATATGCAGGGGTTTTCTTGGACGGAGTTGCGTACTCAAAGTTCCAACCTTTTTTGGTGAGCTCAAGGATCAGACTGAAATCCCCACTCACCGTCATGGCACTTGAGTCCGGCACAAACTCTGAAAGCTTGGAAGACTGGCTGAATGATTGGGTCACCTGCAGTGCCTGCAAACCAAAGGTCGTAATATTGAAGGTGTCAATATCAGAGCCAGGTTTCTTCGCAACCTAGGCTGACACGTTCCACACTCTTTGGGTTTGGATTAGGTGCATCAAGCTTGTATCTGATTAGTCGACCATACGGTAGTACTACAGTAGTACAAGTATTTACAATCATCTTAACCATCAGTATCGACCACATTCAGCGGGTAGTTCTTCATACATTATGTGAATTGTGTGTTACTGTTATCTTTCAGATTATGGACAATCATAATTGTGTGTTCGTGATATGATTGAAGCATATTTGACGAGGAACCAATCGCTCATCAAGCAGGCTTTGCAGGGCATCATCATCAGGATTCACAAAGAATGAACTATGGTCCCAGAAGGCACCGGCAGTTGCAAAACGCAGAAAGAGCGCCATGGAATCTGGTGGCCTCGCGCAAGCATCACTACAACCCGTCACCCTCCCACAGAGTCTCCCACTCTCCCCTAGGATAACTAAATGATGATTAGTTGGTTTGACCAATCACTACTGGCTGTTTGACTGACTGGTGTCAAAAAAAGGCACTTACATTTTTTGGCAGTAAATAGTAATAAAGCAAATATGTTGATTTAGCTACGGTCAAGGTACAAGTCTGCATCCGTTCGATAGCCCGATTCAGAATCATACCAGACGTACAGGCGTCCGGCTAGGTCTTCAAATTTCATGTTTGAAAGCATGCAGGTGAAAGGAGCAGCCATGGACAAAGTTGTGGTAATGGAAGACGGTGAACCATCATCATTGAACTCTGCGTCAACGATTGAAACTGGCTTAGCCATAAAATCAAAACGGACTGGGTGTTCCCCTTGCAGAGAATGGTAGGCCATGTTTCCTTCCACTGGTTGAAAGTAGAAAAACTTTTTTCTCAACTTCTGGATTGGTTGTTCGTGGGCCAGGTCGGGTCGTACAACAGGCAAATCAATTGTCCTGTCGTCCTCCAGGGCCATGCTTGACAGCGAAGGTTGTTGGATACCTTAGGGATCTTAGGGATCAAGCAGAACAAATTGACAAGTGGACAAGGACTCGTCAAAAAAATGAAACATGAAAAATTACAAAGTACAAGTGTTACATACTATATCTTCATTTCATTGTTCATAACTCCGGACTAGGATGCTGCAACTCGGATATGCTGTTTGGAGAGGACACAGTCGATCACTGACAAGGTCCATGTCGATGGAAAAGATCAAGGATGAGTTGCTGTTACTCACCTACCAGGGGCATATTGTCAACCTATTTCCATAACTTTCATTTCCATTCCCAAAATTGACATCTTCCTACCTCCAGAAGATAGGCCACCAATGCCTTTGAGAGTGGTTCTGCTTCATCACGATCCTTCAATGCATCTTTGTTGGCCCTGAGTGATGCAACAGGTGGTTTCGTGGAGATTTCGTCTGCAAGCCTCTTGCGTCCCCCATGTTTTACTTTGATATTGTCTCTGTAGATCAGTTTTGCAACATCCGAGTCAGAAAATCCAGCCAACACCACGTTCAACGCCGGACTTGGTCGGAGGCCCATCAAGTGCCTCGTGGACAGCTGTCAGTAGGAGCTAAATGGTAGTAAAGTTTACTGTGTAGTGCAGTGAGTAAAGTAAAGGGGATAAATACTGTTTGTAGTTTGCATATAACTTAATATGAAAAGGTTTGTTCATATGATACAATGTGGTCTCAATACAAGGTGAAGAGCACACAAGCGAAGCGTCAAAAATGAAAGGTTTAACAGTTTCAATAGTTTATCATGTGCATGACGGTTGGTGAAGAACTGAGGTTTCTGCAACGCAGCATGTCTGAAACCTTGGCTGGTTTCCATCATGCGCATATTCTCCAAGATTTGCATCAGCGCCTGGTCAGCAAATTGGAAGGTTCACAGTTTCACAGCCTTTTAATTTTACACCCTGTCTCTGTGGCAAGAGATAAAACTTGAAGACTGGCACATTCCAGGTGTGAATCAAACAAGGAATAAGTATTTACTGGCCTTCGGTTGTGTTGAAGCCAATTGTCGAAGATGATGGAAGCGTAGCTCGCAACTGATGTATGCTAGAGAACACCTTGGAGCCTTCTTGGTGATCTTGTTGATCATCGCATGACGTCCTTCCACCGATCGTTCTGCAATGCGCACCTGAGTAACCCCAGTATACTAAGCCCGGGATCAATGACATGTGAGGGACAGGGCAGGGGATATAATATCAATAAAATAGTAGGTAGGTTTAGATAGAAATATCAAACTAAAACATTCATGTATAATCAATGAGTCAGGCCAGGCATATGTTTAGTCATACATTATGACAACACAGGCACTCGTTGTATAATGTCAAACTGGTGAACTAGTAACTGAGTCCTTGGCAAGTCTGAAGCCACTCAGTCGATGAAGGAGGTTGCGAACTTGCGGAGTGTTTTCATCTAGTAAGCTCTCCAATGTTGCAGACCCGTTTGCCAAACGAATGATCAATGGACGTAGTGGCACATCTTGCGTGTCTCCGGGAAATCCTTTGAAAGATTCATCACAAAAACGTCTTGACTGCATGTGCTGACTGCCAGGGCTATTTGGTGAGGAATCATACAATTGGATAGATCGCGCAGCCACCATTCGAACTTCCGCAGGGTCTGCATGTGCCAAGCCACCTGGTTTGGTGTGCAGTGATGAATGAAGTAGAGTCGAGACTCAAAATCTGCCACTATGACTATCATCGTCATGGTCATTACATCAAGTCTTGAAGTATCCTATATGGTGTGTATCACATATCATATCTGTCATATAACTCCTTGACCTTCACTGTGAAGAACATCCCTTTCCCTTCCGCCTTTCCTTACCTTTTCTTACTATACTTTCCTTAGTTATTTATTAGCAAAGGCAAACAAGCGAAATATGAAAGATTGAAAAACGAAAGATTAAGAAAACACTGTGTTCCCGACATAGGAGCCAGGGAAGTTGTCTCCAGTGTGCCATCTTCAGGTTCAGCTGTCCTTGGCAACGGGCAACAGGGCTGAGCTATTCAGTTTTTTGGGAAATTAAAAACAGACAAAGGTTAAACTTGGTTAAATGGCTAAACAGATCACACATATCATAGGGGTCAAATTAAACTAAACACATATTACTTGAGCACACAATCACCAAAAAAAATGATCTTGGTGAGTCACTGGATACTGAGTACTGAATGAATAGAAAGAAAAACATTGGGAATTGGGATTCTAGTGTTGCGAAGGTTCCCCACAAACGTGCAATTGCCTTTGAAAAGGTTCCTTGCAGCTCAACTCGTCTTTCAGGAGATGCGTTGCTGATGTTCTCGGTGAATTCTCGCACACGTTGGTCCAAACAGACTGACTGCATGGCCATTGCCCGTCCTGTTGCTAGGTCGGCTGCCCGACAGCACTTCAAAGGACATGTTGCTGCACCTGGCGGTTGTAGATTTTGCCTCTTTTTACGGGGCTGTTTTTGAGGCCTGGGTCTGATCGCATGCTCCGGACACGGGCAGCCCTCAGCCCACACCCCGAGTCGATCTGACTCCTGGGCGAGATGGGCAATCATAGCAATTGAATCCCAGGCATAGTTGGATTGCATCAGGTCATCGATATGCCCCACAGTGGCCCGAGAAGATTCCTCCAGCAGAAAAGGTTGTTTCTTTGATGATGTCTGTGAAGCTGCACTTGCAGACATGTATTGTTTCGTGTTCCAAGCGCTGCGCAGCATGTCTTGCAGTGGCAATACCTGAGAGAGCGCGTATATGCCAGTTATGTGGTGCATTTGATTTTCCGTTTTGAAAATATTATTTCGATTTCGACTTTGGGATTTCGGGTCATAGAGAAATTTGAACGGGATGATGCGACGTCAACTAATTACAAACTTGACTTAAAACCATCAAACTTGTACATGAAAATCAATATCAGAAGACAAGCTACAGCCTGACAGAAATCAGAAACCGCCTGCCATCTGAGACCACGTAAATGGTTCTCAGCCCAGAATTCAACCAAATCTTTTTGTGGATGGTCTGATAGGCAAGTGGAGACAAATCGCTCCCTCCATGTGACAGTACTCAATAAGGTATCCAGTGCCTGTAGGAGAGGAAGCAAGGGTTTCCACCTGAAGCTTGCTACAGGGCGTGGGCCGGCCCGGCCGGGTGAACCCAAAAAAACAAATTCAGATTATCATATTCAGACTAAAAACTGAAGAAAATAAGTTGTAAGTATAAGTGTAACTATGAATATAGTAATGTAATATATAAATATAAATATAAATATATATATATATATATGAAAGATAGCCAACATCACCCGGACGATTGCACAGTCATACTGAATCAACACCAAGTGCCCATCAACTACCGTTTTAAAACCTAGTATTGCCTGTAAACCATTGGGAAGATCTGAAACTTGAAGTAGGCGTCAACTGTTAATGTCAGTCATACTCAAAGGCAGATTGAAATGACTTGACTCGACTCGACAGTTGGCTAGCAAGGGACTGAGGAAGGCCTTGGAGTATGCTTCCCAACAGGTTGTCAGAAACGTGTTTTAGACCCGTCACAGGCATTGCATTGGGGAATAGACATAGAGCTCTGTTGCGGTCATCCAGTAGAGCCCGCTCAGGTTCTGGCATGAGCTCTTCCGACCTGCAAGACAGGTCGGCCGGGGCGTCAACAAACTTTTGAATATCAAGGTAACAGCAGTGACAGTTAACAAGTTAACTGTTAACAGTGTCACGGTCTTAAACAGTTACATAAATATTAAAGTATCAGACTATCAGTCTATCAGTAAATTAAACCGTTCAACTTGAACCTGTCAGTTGCAATTTACAACAAGACAAGAGTTGAAGCATGTTCGTAAGTGTGCATGTTGTTGGTCATTGCACTGGATGATGTAGTGTACCGGTTTTCCATGGTCCATGACTCCAGAACCCATAATAATCCGGCCTGCATGCAAGGGTGTTTGACATGGGGTTGTCATCATCAAGAGGGACCCTGTTCATGTTGAGGTACATGCTGCTGCGGTACTCACTCGCATCTGTAATGGCCCCTGCGATGGCACCATCATCCCCATCTTTCAAATCCATCACCACATCTTGGCACAGGTCAACCATGTTGATTTGCACAGCTTCTGCAAGCTTTGCCTCCGTACCTAGGACTGAGGGAAGAGTTCCTAACTAACAGAAAATTAAGTTTTTCCAAATTCATACCCATGATGAGCCCACAGTGTCGAGGCATGATGAATAAAGATTTTCTTTGATGCTGCAGGGGTACCCTGGTCACTCAAACAACACACCACTTGACGTCCATATGCAGCAATATCCCGTTGACGGTTTCCAATATCAACCTCCAACGACAGTGTCCAGAGCAATGCGTCGAGCTTGTTGACGAAACTGGTCACTCCTCATTTGGCAATGGCTGCCGGCTGCCCAAGATGAATTTAGTAATGACAATTGACAGTTGACAATGGCAAAATATCTCAAAAGTCTGGAGGTCTCATGTTCTGGAAGGAACACACACCAAGTCAAGGGTTATAAAAGTGTTGAGATTAATATGGGTTGATTACGCCGACTAAAATGAATAATGCTGATGATTTCTGATTGTTTCAACACATTTCAAATTCAATGATTCAATGACAATGGTTTGATTCTCTTGACCGCGATGTCAGAACGTGTCAGACTGGTTGGATGGAAAAAGTGTCATCTTTTAATCTTTTAGATTGAAAAACACCACATGGTGCATGGTGCCACACAAGGATCTAATCTTATCCCAATGAGAATGCATCTGTTGAGTAGTAATGTGTGGTTGGTGAAACGAAGTAACCAATCGTTGGTACTGAATAACTGGTACTGAATATACTTGGTTTAATTCTCGACCAGTAGACAAGCAGGGGCCTAAACCCAAAGGTGAGATACAAGAAGTAAGTATGGAGTCTTCAGACTGAAATTTGAAAATGGGATGGAGTTGGATGTTGTTGATAATGTTTTTTTGTTTTGGGGCCAAAACCTGACTAATTGGTAATTAGAATGGCATGTCCTGAAATTAAAGATAAGGATTTTAGAGTCTGCAAATCTTCAGTCAAGTGACCCTTACCCATGCTCACAGTGGGGAGTACACGAACATCAGTGGTCAATTCCTTCTCGGCTGATTGACCCAGAAGCTCACCCACAACATCCTCATCCTCCAATGCTCGAGCTTGGCTACGGACAGTTGAGCTCAGGTCTGAGATTGCACCACTGACCCTGCCGAGAAAGCTTATCGTGAGATGACTGCAGGGTGGTGACTGCAGGGTGGTAAGTGCAGGTGCAGTTCAATTTCTAGTCTCTAGTCTAGAACTAGGCTAGTACAAGTCTAAGTCTAAGTCTAAGTCTCTAAATTCCTAATAACATGAGACATGGCATCCATCATGAATCCAGAGGCCTTGTGGACCATTCTTCAACCACAAAAAGCTCTTTTGTCTGTGTGGTCGCATCATAACCTGAGTACGCCGCCAGAATCGCTGATTTCAAACAAAGATGAATAAGATGAACTACACACTGTGACTATGATTTTGACTCAAACTCTGACACTGACGCTGGCTTGTTCAGTTCATTTTCAAAAAATCAATCATTGCAAATTGCTAATCATCATTCATAACCTAATCATTTGTCACTGGCATGATGTCAATGTCAAGCAACACAACGCGATGTGGTGTTGGGTGAAGCCGTTTGTTTGCCCCCATTCCCACCGCCGAACATACATGCCCAAGATGTCGAGTTTGTACCGTGCACGGCTGAAGGTAGCTGGAGACGGTCCTTGTTTCACAGCCACCTGAGCCGCAGACGCAGGAGAAGCAGTTCAGTTGAGGTAGCAGGGGTAGAAGTAATCAGGAATCAAGATTCTAGATTCTAGGCCGGGGAGAGATCTTGTTCAATTCCTATGTTCAGTGAATGATTTGCTTTTCAAATTCACGCTGGGTGCTAATGCTAAGTTACTGGTTACTCTATTTGATCAGTTGATCAGCGTTCTGGTACTGCAAGTGTGTAGCACACAACGAAACTGCTCTGGGACACCAGGCTGACAGATCTTCCAAGTCCAATTGACCTGTGGCCAACTTGACAGCCGTGTTCATGGCCAAGTGGAATCGATCTGCAGCTCGTAGATGGATGCTCCTCATTGCATGGCAAGCCAGGTGACAACTATGGCATGAACCATGAACCGCAAAAGTAACAGACAGGTAAAGTATCAACATTCAATTCAATTCAATCTTAGTTTCAATGTTTTTGATATTTCTTGATGTCAATTGTTGTTGTGTTTTTTCATTGTTTGCTCTTGGTCTTGTTGTTTCTGTAGCTTAACTTTTTCAAAAAAGAATCGGTTGCTCAGTAGTAGGCGCAGTAGTCAAGTCAATGACAAAAAATGACAAAATGAAAAATGATGAAGTAACAAGCGATGACAAGCTTCAATGAAAACGTATGGTAAAGCTGCAGAAGACTGTACGCAGGGCGACCACCAGTCGATCGGTTGGGCACCAATGCGTTGACTCCAGTTTTTTTCGGTCGATACCCCTTCAACTCTATAACATGCATGGCCGCCTTCTTGAAAGCATCCACCTTCCCGGAAATTGGAATGCATGGCATGTACAGGGGGGGGTCCGATCTCTATGCAGAAAATTTGTGGATGAAGATGAGGTCAAACAAATCTGTCACCTGCAATACACCTGTTGAATTTTTCAAACATATGTCGTTGATATTTCACAGCTACCTTTGTGTATGCTGTACACCAACCGTATGCATATGGGACTCATGAGAAGTGAAAACCAACGACCGTTGCCTCATCTGGGGTTCCATGCTGCAAGATCGGTCTGGACACGTGCAGTAAAAGCTGGAAAATCTCGTCGGCGGTTGACCGGATATGGTCAAAGGCACTGGAGGCATCTTTCTCCGCCCAAACCATGGGAAATCACAAGGTTTCTTGGGTAACAGTAATGTATCAATGTACATTGTTTTTTTTCTTTGGTGCTTAGTCCTTAGTCGTGAGTCATTCATCTACTTGTTTCACTAATCAATTTATGTCATCCCTCTGATCAAGGTTATACAGTTATACCCCTGATTTGTGTCCATTGATGGGTCTCACTCCCAAGTTGTTGACTGGCCCCTTTGAACCGCACAGCTGACCTGATCATGGGCGATGGCACCGGGATGAAACGTTCAATAACCCAACATACCTCTTGATCTACATCTTCAAAATAAATTTCAGATTCATCAAGTTCAACTATATGTATCATGAAAACAATACCTCAAATTCTTAGGGCGCCATTTCCACCTGAACCCACCCAGACTTTTGAAATTTAACACTTTTTACTGCAGGAGATATCGTAGGCGCTGTGGGACATTGCTGTCTCTTAGGACCAGGTAAAACTCAACCCGTTGCCCGCTCACCTCGCCAACCACCACTTCTACTACCTTGTCGTGGTTCTGGGCAGCTTCCATCGCCTCATCGTGCAATTAATTGGCAACATGCGCATCAAATTCTCCTGTGTCATGTGTCGTTTATTTAGTGGGACTTGATTCTGACATGATCACAGAAATTCTTCCCGGCCTTGGCGTTGAAGTGCTTGCGAATCGCTGCTTCAATGCCCAGGGATCCTGTCGACGACAGAGACGTGTCCAAAGAGACCGGGGCTCAGGAAGGCCAATTGCACGAATGTTAGATTTTAGCGTAGAGAGCTTTCTGTGATTTTGATTACGCATGTGTGTTCCCATATCTCCGCCTGCCTCGAAACACGGTGTATGTGCTTCCGCTGAGCAAGTTGGTGGCGTAAATCAGCTTCTTGCAGTACCTGTGCATGCGAGGCGAAAAATATTCAATTGACTTCGGTTGGTTCAGAAAAAGCAGCCAAGGTCCTTACGCCCAGCGGATGCAAAGCAGGAAAGCGAAGAGTCGGAGCTTCAGTCCTAGCCTGAGGGGCGCGAGTCGACCGAAGAGGCCGCGAAGCTGCAAAGCGGATATATCTCAGGCTCGGACGCAGCGATGGTCATGAGCCTTGCATGATCGGACACTGACCACCAAATTATGCTTATTCAAGTGCGATTTTGTGTCTGCTTGCGTGCTCTTCACCCGAAGTTGACAGGACAAGGCCCCGGCTTTGAACGACCGAAAGCCGTGTGTGTGTGTGCGCGCGAAGAGACGACTTCGTGTCTTGAGACTTCAGAGGACGCGCTGCGGAGTCTAGTGTGTGATTTCTTTTTTTTACAAATGCAGTGATTGAACATGATGCGCAAATTCCGACTCTTCTCTTTTGGCTGACTGAAAATGAACCCATGGTCGTGTACTCTCGGTTGCTGAGGCCTTTTTCTGCTCCTGTTGCTTGTTAGTGGCTGTCGCATGGCAGCAGAAGCTCATGTGGCTTCGGAATGGCGCTCACATTACGGAAGAGTGGCGCCTCAATACAAACAAGCAAAAGAAAATGCAGAATTCCAGAACAACACTTTGATCCTGCTTGTGCATTGCAGTCAATTCTCTCTCTCTCTCTCTTTTCTCTCTTTCTCTCTTTTTCTTTTCTTCTGTGATCGGAGATGGGTCACAAAACATCTATACTGATATCGAGATGTCGAGGCATAAGCATAGGACCGTCCTGGCCAGGGATGAAGAGCAGTTCGAGGCTGGCAGAAGTGCGGGAAAGTCGTGACAGCGACGCCCTTTCATCATCTATGGATTCTATCCTGCTTCTTGTCCGCTTGCTTTGCTTCCTTTACGACGTTGCAACGGCAAGGACAATCAGCAGCGTTCACTACGCTGCTGATTGTCCTTGGCCCCGGAAGTCTTTGCTTCCGACGTGGCTGCTTTCAAAATGTACTGGCATCGCGAAAGTCAGAAGCTCGAGGATGTTTGCAGGCAGGCCAAGAAAATGCCAGAGCTCTTCTTCACTTCTAGAAGAGCTCTGGCATCTTCTTGGCCTCACATTGGCGCCCGCAGAATGGAAATTTCCCCTGCACCAGGGAGCACTGCCGCCGGCCGACCCGAAAGAATTGAGGAAGCAGCAGATCATCTTGACCGAACACATTCACAACGTTCTACAAGCACTCATTCGCAGATTGGTGACCGAAGACGGCGATGCACTAGCTGCCTGTGGAATCGCGAAGATCGAGCATTGAGTCATGCGCTTTGAGTTCCAGAAGAGAGGAACCATCCACGTCCACGGCACATGGACGTGAATCGCTCCCCTCTTCTGGAACTCAAACCGCATGACTCAATGCTCGATGTTCGCGACGCCCTTTCATCATCTATGGATTCTACCCTGCTTCTGGTGCGCTTGCTTTGCTTTGATTTTTTTTAAATTAACCTGCTTTGGTGCTGTGTTGTCCTTGCTAGCTTCATGCTGTATATGTTGAAGACGAAGTCTCTATTGATTCCGAAGAATGCATTGGTTCAAGGATCCTAAGTTTTTTCTGCCTTGTCGCTGACATATATCTGATGGGAAGTATAACTACTATATATAGCTGCTTCTTTCCTGGTCAAAAAGTCATGAATCTTTCAATAAGAAAAGGGTAATCCACTGATTTCCGACTTGCAGGAGCCAAAAGATAGAGCTGCGAGAATATATGTACATGTTCTGGTCAGGAATCTCTGAAACGGTCGAGTAAGCAAAGACCGACTGTGCAGACGCAGACGGCGCTTCCGAATTTCACGCTGCTGCTGTCTTTTTTCTCCGCTCAGACCTCCAGGTAGAAGCTCCACTCCCACGCCCAATGTTGGTGGGCTTCGTTGGCCCACCAACCATTGAGCGTGGCCGGGTCCGTGTAGCCTCAGCAAGCAGCACGGCTTGATTGTTTGCGGCAACAACAAGGGTCTGCAGTGTAGGACGGCTTAGGGATTTAGATCCGGACGGCACCAGCCAGCGGCGTCGAGCAGAGAAAGATCTCCGCCGAAGGCCTCAATCAGATTTGCATTTTTTCTTCGTGGCTTGCTTTTTCTTCTGTGCTTTTGGGGGCCTTTGATGAGGTGCTCATGGTGTCATGATAATATGGGAAGCCGTGTTCTTGCCTGGCACGTCTCAGCTGGTGCGTAGGACCAGCCGCCGCCCTGGAGAAATGCCCGCGGCGCGGGTGTCTTTGGCCCGGGCCCCCTTTTTTCTCAAGGTTGGGGTCTTGCCGGTGCCTCTGCCTCTGACGCGCAGCTGAGCGTCTCCGCCTCGCTGGCGGGGGCCTCGGCATTCAGGGTTTGCATCTCGATTTGCCATGGCTCACATGGTTAGGTCTATCTTTCTTTTTACGTTCGAACAACCGAACTTATACTTCCCTTTCCCATCAGAACAAAAAGAAAGATTGCGTCAATTGTTTCCCATTGCAATATGAAGAATTAAATGAATACGGCGGCCCGGACGTCCGTGCTGCTGCTGGTGTCTTCACCTGAAAATTTGCTTTGAGCAGCAGTGCGGGAAACACGTGATTCATGACGCAGCTTTTGGTTTGCTGAATCCTTCGCTGTTTGAATGTGAGATACATATATTCGGAGCAAACAAAGAACTCATCTCAGCTCATCTCCAATTAAGGCTCTGACTCAGCAGCCGCCTCACTTCCGATCGGGAAGTTGAGGTCCAGGGCGCAGCTGGGGCCTTTTTTGTTTGGCGGGGTGGTTTTCGAGGTTGGGGGAAAGAAAAGCGAGGCCGCGGCCTGAGCGCCGTGATTCTGAGGTTTCGGCAGAGGTACACCTCGTTGTCCCCGCGGTAGGTCGGGTGGTATCCTACCTGGGGAAACTCTTCTTGGCACTCCTGGGCGTCGTCTTCTTCATATGGATCAAACTACGGACGGTCAAGAAATCTATATGTTGAATTTGTCTATTTTTTTTTCGTATCTGGTTTTATGCTTGATGGCATGGCTAGCCGTTGTCCTCGCAGCGGCCAGAGAAAGCTTCCAGGCGAAAGACCTGGGCGCGAAATTGGTGTCTTCTTCTGTTCGTCTTTTCATGTCAATCCATTGTCCGTGTCTCGTCGGCTTGACTTTCGGATCTAAGCTTGCGCACGGCCATTTCTGGAGGCAGCCTCAGTCGGAGAGAGGCGTGCTTGCACGCATCCAGGTCCAGAGCCGGCTGTTTCGAACGAATGTTCTTTTTTTCTGTAGTCAAAGATTCAATGCAGCAGTCCGAGTATATATATATAATATATATACATACATATATGCTGCCAAGGATCGGGTTGGTCTTCAGGGCTCTGTCAGGTTCGCGGGGCTTTTGCGAGTTTGAGCCGGGCTGCGGCGATCGAGACACGTCGATGTTGTTTAATTTTCGGAACTGTTGACGGCCGACGTGTACCGCGTGCATGCTTCACTGCTCACAGGCCGTTGAGAGGTCTCTTTCTTTTTTTTTCAGCGGCCTGCGCGATGTGGTGCTGCTTCCGTCACCTTTGTGACCAGCAGGGATTTGTCGACCCGGGTCTGTGCATGGAAGTGGACCCGACCGCCGTGGCCGCGGTATGCATGCAGAAAATTTCGATTGATGGATTTACATTTGACCTGACGGACTCTTTTTTCCTCTATCATGGTCGTAGACACCACATTTTCACAGTATCGGGGGGCGGCTATTACCCCGAAACTAAAAAATGCGTTGACTAAATTCTAAATCATCCTCGTTGTTTTTGTCGTTTTCATTTGATGTGCATTAGCCCTTTGCCGGGGGGTCAGGTCCATTCGATCTTGGACCTGCCCCCCTCCGCCTGGGCACTTGTACCACGTCATGGACAGAAGGGGTTTATTGATCACCCAGGCGGGGGCTCTTCCCTTCGTCTAGTGGATACAAGCGGGGCTCCTTGGGTTTTGCCCTTCCCTGCGCCTTGCAGATTTTGTTCGTTCGATAGTTTTTGTTTCTTCAGATAGATAGATAGATAGATAGATAGATAGAGAGATAGAGAGATAGATGTGCATTGATGGCTCAAAGCGGTTTCAAAAGTGAATGCGTCAGTTTTTAGCTTCGCCAGAGGTCCTGCAGAATCAGGCTTTTTCTTTTTTGCATCGCGGCTCATGGTGCTGATTAATTAGTCAATTAATCTTGCGTGCTGGTCCAGGTTCGCGGTTGGTAGCTGTTTCTCTTTGAAAAGCGATTTGAGATTGAAGGTTAGCTAGGAGGTGCTAGAGATGCAAGAGAAAGATTCAACAGCAAAGAAAGGCGTTCTAAGATCCCATCAAGGTTTACTCTTTTCTTTTTTCCCCACCTGCCAGGTGAGGGTTGTTAGATTTTATCAGAGTTGTTCTCCTCCTCGGCTAGCTATCTTCCTCCTCCTCCGCTGCCTGCTTCTTCTACCATCTCAGCATCTGTTCACTTCCGCCTTGCCAACTCTTCGCCAACTTCCGAGCTCAGTGAGCTGCCGAGCTCAGTCAGCAGTGCTGGACCTGAACCTGCACCTTCCGAGCTCAGTGAGCACCGCTGGACCTCAACCTGGGACTTTCCGAGCTCAGTGAGCACCGCAGGGCCTCAACGGCCAGATAGAATGCCAGATAGAACGCCAGATAGAATGTCAGAAAGAATGCCAGAAGATATGCCAGATAAAGTGCCAGAATGTTTGCCCGATAGAATGCCAGAAGATATGCCAGATAGAATGCCAGAAGGTATATCAGATAATGTGCCAGAATGCTTGCCCGAACATATGCCAGAAGATTTACCAGATAGAATGCCAGATAGAATGCCATAAGATATGCCAGATAGAATGCCAGAAGATATGCCAGATAGAATGCCAGAAGGTATGCCAGCAACAAAACGTATGGATGTCATGGTGGGGGTAACTCGAAGTAAAGTTTTTTTTTGCGGCGCGCGATATGGTCGGCGAAAGATTCAAGTTTGGAAGGCTTCGAGATTTCGCGGTTTTTCTTTTTCTTTTGTTCCTTTTCCAAGCATGCAAAAAGGTCAAAAGGTAGAAAGCTTTCTTTTTTTCACCAAGCACTGTTCCTTCCGGATTGCCCCTTTGAAAAACTAATAGTTAATGATTACCAAGGGAGGCGCGCCTAGCTAAAAACAGAATAATATAAACGGCTACGCCAGGCAAGGTAATCATTATATAATTACATTATGTAATCATAATGTTACGTTTCATTCCAGTTAGATATCTTCTATGTTGGGTGGTTCTATTTTTGGGGCGTTATCTACGCTTTCGTTTGTCTTTTTGCTTTTTGACTGATTTTTTCCCCATGTATATTTTTTTGGGAGAAACGGCAGTGTGCTTATGTGCTCTTTGCGAAGACCCCTTTCGCTCCTCACCGTTTCTCCCTTACCGTATAAAAATCTATCTTTTGTATTCATAATGAATCTATATCTAGCATGTCTGCATCTGCCGCCCGTGGGGATGTGCCTTTGGAAACTTCCGCACCCGGAGCGCTTCGCTCCCCCCACGGACGGTCAGATGATAAAAACAAAACGACCTCTCATATCTACTGTATCTAGAATAGAAAGGATCACAAATTCGCCACTAACGACATAAATGGGGTTGAGACCCACTAACGAGATATAAACCCAAGTTTACTTATCAGAAACCCATAGTTGTGGCCGTGCATCAGTTACAACTACTTTTAACGTCATTTATGGAATGTATAATCATCCCATTTATTCCCAGTTATAACTGGTTATAAAAGGCCATAGCTTCATGGATTATGATCATCCCCAACATATCAAACGTTGAAATGATTTAAGGGGATTTCAAAAATCGGGATTCCCATAAATCATCAATTTTTATGGTATTTTGCACTATCAACCCCCGGGGATCCGCAGGGCCAGCCACACGCCCTGCTGTGGTTGCATCACTGCCCCAGCCGCAGCGTCAGCAATGGAGGCATGCGGGCCACAAGGCCTTGGAATGAACGTGGTAGTAAAAATCAAATTATTAATCTACAAGACATATGAATGTCGGGACATATTCTATTTAATTGGTAGATCCATGTTAGGATCATGATGGCTGGTGATGTTTGCAGCCGGAATCTTTCATTTAGTAGATGGGTTTCAATCAACGGTAGCCCTTTGAACATATCTTAGTACTTCTTTGTGGGGATTGGGTTGGTCATGAAATTATTACCACCCGAAAAATGTAACAAATTCTTGGGAATAATGGCATATTTCCAATCCATCCTAGCTAGAGATCATTTGGGGGTACCCCCATTTATGGAACTTCCCCCTGATTTTCCACCATAAACCAGCCAGCTATTGGGGTACCCTCCGTGACTTAACCTCGGGCCAGGCCCTAGCCCTAGCCCGGGCTGAGACTTCGGGCCCCAGATGCCCTTGACAGTCTTTGCAATGCAGGCCACGGGTTTTGCAAATCTTGCTACCTAAGGATGCCAGAAGCACTGGCATACTGCCGGATTCAGGCCAAACAAAGGACCTACCAGGGGTGGAGAAATTCGGGCAAAAATGGGGGTATCATTGTTTTTCCTTTATGAGCAGATAGATAAATCGGGTTGTATATGGCATGTCTGATTGGGGCATTTTACAGACATTCATTACTCACCCCCCTTACATCACCGTGGGCATCCAGTCATCCAGCTGGCCGCATGCGGAAGATAAAATTCGCCCTCTTATCAGAACAGTTTGTTGCAAGGGATGAACAACATCGATTTTCTCTTCGTGGGGTAAATCCCATACTCGCCAGAACATCGTCTTTTTTCCGCCGTCTTCTGCCGTTTGCGCCTCTCACCCCCCTCCCACCGGACGGCTTTGTGCTCGTCCGGTGGGAGGGGGGCCTGTACGGCGACTTCTGTGCTTGCCGCTGCCCTTCGTCCTTCGTTGGCCTGCGGCGGGGCGTTTTGGCAGGGCGACAAGGTCATTCAGTTCATTGATCGGAAATTTCCATCAGCCGGTATCATTAGAAGATGTTAATCCGCTCTCCCTCTCTTTCTATATCTTCATCATCTCTATATAGATCCGTGCATTTTATGAATTGGTCTTGCCAAGTATGAATTTCGAATGCGCAATCTCGAAGTTGCACGCCATTGCTTATAATTAAGTATAATGGTTTGAAATGTCGTTAGGTGGAAGATGGAAAGTTGCCTTTAGCGAATAGTTATTTTCCTATGCTGGTGGTCTTCCCGGGCCCCAGCTGTATCCCCGGCCTAGGCTTCTTCCTCTTCGTTCTCTTCCTCTTCGTTCTCTCTCAGACGGAAGAGCCGATTCCGAAGTTCGGCAACCAGCCGTGCCATCCTCCTTGGAAACGCCGCTGGCTGGTTGTGCCGGCGGACGTTGAGCCGGCAGCGGCGCGCGGCTGTGCGGAGAGCCCGCTTCAGCTGCCGCACCCTGAGGAGCTCGCGGGCAGTGCCCGTCACGATCTCCTTCGATGTGAATCAGACCAGGGCGGGTCCAATTTAAGGGGCCTAGAATTGTACAGATAGATAGGCATAGGTAGATCGTAGAGGCATACACACACATAAAAATATATAAAGATATATATATATATTTATCTATATATGTGTGTGTGTTGATATTTACATAAACAGTATATCTGATTACTGTAGAAGTTTAACGGGGGTGGGAGAATTAAACCCTTATTGAAGATCTTCAATGAATGTAGAAGTTTAACGGGGGTGGGAGTTTAAATTCCCTAATATCTTTGTTGATCTTCCCAATTGAATGTAGAAGTTAAAAAGGGGTGGGGCAAAACCCAGGCGTTGCGCGTATATATTTATATATATATATATATATATATGTATGTATATATGTATATATATATTGATCTACCATTTTTTTCAGAACATCTTCTGTCCAGTTTTGGGGCCGAAATGGACGTCGCCTTGGTTGACACACTTGGATCCATGGAGTTGATCCATGTCCAGATCATGAGGATATTCAAAATCCCCATATCATCGTTTCGACTGATACCAAATAATGGGATATCATATTATATTATGTATATATATATGTATATATCTATATATATGTATATATATATGTATATATATATATGTATATATATATGTATATATATATATGTATATATATATATATGAATATATATATATTATGATTCAATGGAATCAAATGAATCAATAATGGAATTTATACCAAATATCACCAACGATAAAATGATTCCAATGCCAAATTTTTGCTGATAAAAGATGAAAAATATCCCCATTTCATATCATCCGACTTTTTATTGGTAAGGATATCACTATTGCTGCTGCGTGACGGATCGTGGGTGACTTGCCCCTTGGACCCCTGAGACGGAGGCTTCCAGTACATCTTCTTGCCACCCTGCGGGTGACGGGGGCAAATGAGCATAGAAAAAAACAACAAGAATGGTGGATACACTGGAATTTATTTTTGATGAGATAGAATGAGATATCCATGATCATATATACCCTCTGGTTATTTAACATAGCCATGGAAAATCACCATTTGTAATAGGTAAACCATCTATAAATGGGCCATTTTCCATGGTGTGAAATAACCAGAGGGTAATACCATGGGATATGATTCATATGATATCTAATGGAGATATGCTGGGGAGATAACCAACAGACAGCTGGTTTGTGGTTTCAACATGTTTCAACCCCAAAAATTGCCCAATTACTGGTCGTTGGGGATCGTGATCTCAGTCAGGTCATTTTGGGATAGCCCCCACTCGTGTGCACGGTTTGACCGAAAGTGAATGGATACGAAAGTGTCATTCCTCGGGAAAAAAAACAAGCCATCAACCTACCGAGGATCGACGTCAAATCTGTGCTTTCCAAGATCTTATCACTTGTGACCAGGGAAGTTTGGGTAACACCATGATGGATCTAGTCATTAAGCTGGAAATGGCACTATTCATCCCTTTTTCCTAAGTCTAAAATACTTGGTAGTTGCAGATGCATTTGCCCCTTAACTTCGGTATCATATTTGTTGGCGAGTAGACTGACCCACCCCGTGGGTTTCAATCCCTCCCAAAATATCCAAAAATAAGCTGTCAAGTTTGGAAATTTAGGGTTCTGGAAACTTACGGATGAAACTATCGAGTCTTTTTCGCACCACCAGATACCTGACGGATCCTGACGGATTGGCCTGGTTCCTTTCCAGTCGATTCTCTGCAATCTCCGTCAGCAGCCAGCACTGCAGAGAGGCATCTGCCCAGTTGCTCAGCTCCTTTGCCAAGGAGCCATCATGGCTGCGTACGAAGACGATCCTAAGATGTCCACCCTTGGGATTGGGCCATGTTTCTGGGACGTGGGTCCAAAAATGGGGGATGCCCCACGGCCATATCCACAAAAATTGGTTTCTGGCTCAGGAAATTGATGGCACACATCTTAAAACCCATAGAAAATTTGGGGATGTCTGGGTTCTATTTCTGAGGGAAACCCATTTGTCAACCAAAACACAACGAGACGAGGAGCTCCTGAAAAACTGTACGAATGGTCACAGATCAAAAATGAGCTGGTCAACCGTAGTGCCAAACAGAATATGACACGTACCCACTCCATCCCATTGCGATTCTGTTCAGTTTCTGACATACTTGGGGACCCAAACATCCGGAGAATATCTAAAGTTCTCAGCAGCCCATCACATCTGGTTTTCATTTTCACCGCTCCCTCCCAGTCGCATCTCTCTCGCGGTTCGATGACGGGGGCGCTTCCCCTGCTTGATCCTTCTGTGGCAATGGGTTCAGGTCATCTAAATCATCTAAGTCATCCCTCACGGATGGCTGGCACAGAAATTTAAGGATCTGGAACACCAGGTCTATGCCTGGCTTCCACTTAGTTGGGACATCTCCAAGAAAGATTCCCATGATCTTCCCATGATCTTCCCATGATCTTCCCATCTTCCCAAGCACCGCCCAAGGACAGCCCAAGCATCTTCCCAGTGGTGACCTCATTCAAAACGCCTTTGAGCACCGCCCAGGTTCCCGCAAAGGCGCTTGGAGCGTCCACCATAATGCAGCGACCCAAACCTGACGCGCTTTGCGCCGTAAGTGGCCGAGCCGGGGAGTTTTATTGTGGTGGTCACCAAAATATGGTGATAATCTATATTAATAATGGTTAATCATGATTAACAATGATCCCACCATGAATGACTCACCATTATTAATCATGATTAACCATCTGGGGAAATTGAAATACTTCACTAACCTGAAATAACGCGATGTTGATGATATTGGGACATGTTTTTCTTACTAACCATGATTCCAGCGAGGTCGCAGTGAGGTCGTTATAACTTACCCAAAATATGAAGATCGTGGGGATATGTTTGGAGACCAAACTTGAGATGGTGTATTGGGTATCGTTTTATGAGATGTTGTGCAAAAAGTGAGATTTAAGCAACACAACTGGGGGTAGAATGGGGATAGAATGGAAAATCATGGGGTTATTGATGGAAGTCTCGAGCCAGCTTCATTTGATATTGACGTTTTTGTCTCGAAATGCTGATGTTTAGCTCCATTTGGTGCAAATTTAATAAGGAGTAGGATGTTATAAAATGTTCTAAAAACCCTTGGATTTGACGTACCCTATTTTCAGACAACCCCATATAGGGAAACACCATGAAAAAAAAAATGTCTTCAATGAAATATGTTGTGCTATCAAGTTCTTTGAGGTACCGATGGGAACGATGTTCTTCCTACTATGAAACCATACAATCTGCAATGGTTAGAACCTATCTTTTCGGATGACGGGTGGATATCGCGCACTAAAATGGGTTCTGCGGGAACCCCAACATTGGTCATTTTTTGTATTTATAACCACGCATTCTGGAGGGTACATGATTTCAGGCCGTTCAGTTGGGCATCGCTTAATACCTACAAATACCATACGTGCAGAAGGACATCCGCAACTACCAGCTATATACAGTGCCAACATGTTCCAACCAATGGATGTCCATCCCGTCAGAAACAACGATCCCAACGGGAACGTCATCAAGCCACAAGCCCAAAGCCATCAGGGGAAACGGGCCACAGTTGTCAGGGCGGTTCGATTCCCATGTCTTGTTGGTCGTCTCCCCGTTGTTTTTCGCATCTCCAGCACTCAATGAACGGGTTGATTCAGGGCAACATTTGGGTCAGTTCCCCCTGGTAGCCTTTCGGTTCGCCCCAAAATAGCTGGTGTTATGAAAGTTCATGCCCCAAAATTCATGGAAAATGGCAGGTTTTGACCGCCATACCATGATGGGTTGAGAACAGGATTCCGAGTTTTTAAGATGATGATACTCGCCGAATATCGCCAATTGTTGGCTAGTATCACTAAACATGGGGTAGATGGCAGCCACTGCTCCTCAACAACTTCCAAAATAGCCTGGTGAACCCTCAGTTTCCCTCCCTAAAACCAAAAACAAATGCAAATTTGGTTGATTATATGTGTGTGTATTATATATACACGTATATATATATATATACGTATATATATACGTATATAATTTTAAGATCTTGAAAAGCAACAATGTGGGTACAGCCTATGTTCAGATAAGTGGCCATTTCAATTTCGAAAATGATGATAAACTCTGATAAACCAACTGCCAGGCAACGCTCCGGATAATGCGCCAGTAGCTGGGCTGCCAGCAGTGCCGTGCGGGGGTTGGTATCCACCAGCCAGGAGTAGCCGTGGTAATCCACGATGAAGACCCAGCACCCAGGGTTTCCTGCGGTCCCCGTGTTTTTTTTTGTGATTTTGTGTCTCATAGATGATACCTGCCATAGATTAGCATATCGTAGTAGATCTGAGTATATCTATATCAAGAGCTATGTATACCCATATAATATATATATATATACTAAAATAGATAATGCAGTATATCATTTACATATATATATATATATATATATTTGTATATATATATATACATATAAGAAGTGTTGAGAGCCTGTATCCCCAACCCCTCAGGGGACGCCTTTCCCCGTTGAGGCTCGGGAGTGCATCACGGCAATGGAATCCTCCATGCTCCTCCCATGGCCCTATGGGCTGTGTTCAAAATTCCCAAAAATCCCATCTGGTTGGTGGTTTTAACCGTCTTGAAAAATATGAAAGTCGATGGGAAGGATTATCCCATATATTATGGAACATAAAACATCTTTGAAACCACCAACCAGCCATGTTCGGAAGTTTAAATTCTCATTCAATGTTTGGAAAGAAATAGATCTGGTTGGTTTTTGATGGACAAGAATCATAGATATAATTTTTGGGGAATTATGGGGATATAGTTTGATATCATTGCTGTATGGCTATAAGCCACACATGATTCATTGGTGGAAGTCCCTAGAAAAGTGGAAAATCCCCAGTGTGTTTTGCTGGGTGATAGTCCCAGCAGCCCAGCATTTAGGGAAAATGGTTGATCACCCACCAAACATGAGGAAATGCTCTATCATCACTAACCAAATTTAGGGAAGATCCTATGCGTTTACTGGATAAGATGAAGAATCCAACAAGCTAAAAAATGATGAAACCATCTGAAGAAATCACAACATACCAGAACAAATGGGAGTGTTTGGTTCCTGTTTCTTCCAGGAATGTGCCAAAACCAAACAGCACGGTCCGAAGCTGCATGTCGCATGTCGCTCCTTATCAGATGGTCCACGTTGTCCGTGGCATTCAAACGATTCAAGGCTTGGCTAAAGCACGTGTACAGCACCTGAGCTCTGCGGTTTTGTCTGGGGACATATTTGGGGACCTGTCTGAACATCTTGGGAAAAAAATATGGTTCATCGTAACATGTACCTATGATTTCATGGCTATAAATGGGGGGGTGTATACTAAGTCCAGCCGCACCCACTTTCTCAAGATATAGATTTTCGGACCTGGTTTGGGCGACTAAAGAGTCCTTCACCACGAAAAATGATATGCGGGGCGAGGACCAGGTTTTTCCACCCACACCCTTTTCGGCTGTGGCTCAAAAATTGTTTTTTTACAGAGTGACCCGCAGCATTTTTTGCGTTGAACCATGCAAGTTTGGATGTCAACAAGTGTCACCATGAACATTCATCACGTGGCCAAATTGGGATTCCTGAAATGCCCGGGTTGGAATTTTGATTCTTCAAGATCCGGAAGAGGTCATGAAATTTGACCAAAAGACTTAATAAAGCACCACATGAATATTCCCAACAAAGGAAAGCGTCCTCTTTTTTGTGGTTGTTTGGGTCAAAACCTAGTATACTAGTTATATTGTATCATATGAAAATCCATTGCCCCGTTTTTTTTGGTGTTTTCCAGGGTTTTGACCCACGGCCGTATCTCTTATTAGGTGACTTTAAGTGGCGTCCCAACAACTGGACCCATTGGCTGCTGCAAATTTGGGCCTCCCACTGGACGTTCCATACGGTCAATCCCTACCTGAGGCGACTCTTCCGCAGCGACTGTTCCGCAGAACTCTCTGAGAAAATGTCTGAAATTTGATGATACCCTCTGGTTAATAGTGGTTAATAGTGGTTAATGAAATTTGATAATTGTCTGGTTTAATTAACGAATTACTGGTCAATGGTCATAATGATATACCCTCTGGTTATGACTAACAGTTTGCCATGGTATAGATGTCCCATAGAAATAGATGGTTTACCGTTCTTAAAAATGGTGGATCTTTCCATGGCAAATTGTTAAATAACCAGAGGGTACCTGAAAATCTGATGGTTTGATGGAAGCTATCATCATTTTCCCCTTCGACATCCTGGAACTACGCAAGCAGATCAACTGAAAATTCAGCTCCGCTTCGTAATGAAAGCAGATTGGAAACGATATATGTACGATATATCATCATTTTCCCTCTTAAAATTGGCATGGAGTGTATACCCCATTTTCAGACACACCCAAAGATACCCAAAATTTCGCTTACAAAATTCAAATTAAGGCAATTTTTCCGGGCACATTTTTGGGTATCCACTGGTCCCACGATTCCCTTTCAACCAACGGTCCCGGCACCATGAGGGCATTGAATCGTAAAATGGACCACGTCAGTAACATTTTTTAAGTGTCCCAACTATAGATATATCATGATAGATCTAGTATAAACCATAGTTCTCACCAGGATCAATATATCAACAAGATAGTTGCCCAATTAGTTACCCAATCATTCATGGTTCACTTTCTTCAATGGATTGGTTGAAGGGAAAATCTTAAACGGAAACCCATGGGAATTTTCCAATGAAAAAAATGGGGTTTGCTGGTTTCAATTTTCCCTTGAACCAATCCATTGATTTCTGGTTTCTCGTGGATCGAAAATCCCCAGGGTCAACCGCCACAAAAACACCAGCCGCAGATTGTGGCTCCGTGGATCTCGCGCACAGGCACCGCAGAGCTGCCGCTGCGGCTGCGTTTGGCGCCGCCACCTGGGGCAATGTTCAATATGTTCAATATCTTCTATAGTTTTATACGTTCATTTGTTTTAATTATAAATACATATACATATATACATATATACATATTTACATATTTACATATATACATATATACATATATACATATTTACATATTTACATATGTACATAAATACATTTATTATACAAATATACATATATATACATATATACGTATATACATATTTACATATTTACATATGTACATAAATACATTTATTATACAAATATACATATATATACATATATACGTATATACACATTTACATATATACACATATACACATATACACATATACATACATACATACATATACATACATACACATACATACACATACATACACATACATACACATACATACACATACATACACACATACATACACATACATACACACATACATACACACATACATACACACATACATACAGACATACATACACACATACATACACACATACATACATACATACATACTTACATTACATTACATTACATTACATTACATACATACATACATACATACACACATACATACACACATGCATACATACATACATACATACATACATACATTACATATATACATATGTATATATATATATTCAATATACATATATACATATATACATATTTACATATTTACATATTTACATATTTACATTTATACACATATATTTAAATATACGTATATAATATATACATACATGTTCCATGGTCAAAACGTGGTGTGATATGATCCAAGTTGTGGAGCCATTTTTTATGGGTTTGTCTGAAATCGGGTAGCCCGAGCTCCCCTGGTTAGTCTTCATTTTCGAATTTAAATCAGATGCTTTCGTATCCCCGCATCTCTGGGCACACTGATATGGAATGGAATGGAATCTAAAAATTGGCATGTTAACAATGTTGTAGCAATCAGCACAGCTTTGCAGCAGAGATGTTCCTCAGTTCCAGAGTTCCGTTCCTGTGTTCGGCGGTTGGCAACCTTTGACCTTTGACGATGCACCACTCCCACAACAAGAGATTTAAACTCAACAAGCACTGCCGTTGGGAATTTGTATAATATGCTGCAGATGTTGGATGTGTTGATTGGCATGTTCCTAAGAATTCGCTGTTAATGTCATGAATGTTACTAATGTATATTAACGTTAGTAATATACCATGCAAATGTTTGTAATTTACCTCATCTGCAATGGTTACATTAGGTACATTCAGCAATTTCTTGACGCCATTCTGGATGTGATCTCGGACCAGGCAGGGGCAATGCAAACTCCAGAAAATTGGATGCCCTCCAGTAATCAAGCGTGGCAATGGAAAATCCCTCCATTTACAGATAATCTTGCCATTCAAACCTCCAGGGCCATAGGATGCCATAGCTGTGATTCGTTGCTTCGAAGCAACGGGAAACGCCTTTAGCGCAACGTCCCAGGTCAGCAGGTGCTTCAACCCAAATCCCATCCCTCCAACATTAAAGATCCCCATTCTATGGCACCAAATATATGATTTCATCCTCCTGTAGCCATATTCATACCTCATCGCTCTGTATATTATATATATATATATTAAAAAAAAACGTTTGTGTCGTTTTTGCAACTTCGAGTCTTAGTTTTCATGAGCTATTTACATGTTCATACCCCCAAAGTTTTGTAACAGGTATATAAATCGCTCATTCCCCAGAGCTGATCCTAGGCACTTCAGAGTAGCTGCCAAGGCTTTCGCAGCAGCTTTTGGGTCGTTGACATACGCTCGCAAATAGCCTCAGACGTCCAATGCCAATGGATCCACAATTTACAAGTCATTTTCATCCCTACCCCGAATATGAAACACCTCGGGAAATAGGATTAATGTTGCTTGCTTCCTTCCAGGACTCACCATCGGTGAAAATGTGGCACTGGTAGGCCTGGGCCCAATAGATTTTTTATCTAAAAGATGTAAGATAAAAAAAAAAAATCGACTATGGTTTGATGCACGCAGAGCGTAATATATGTTGTGACTTTTTGTTTGCTTCGGAAAAAGAAACAACCGCAGGCCTGGACGCCGTCGAGCCCAAGGTGCTCCTCCGCACCGTCGACCCCGGCAGCATACCGGAGTTTCGCGGTGGACTTTCGGAGGAGCAGCTGCCATTGGTTGTCCACAGACGCTACACAATACAGTAGTTGTGCATGTCGTTACACAAGCTAGGTGGCTCGCCATGCAAGAAAAAAACGGTTGAAGTTGACTGGCCTCGTCCACAAGCAAGAGGCCCTTTCCGAGGACGCGCATCCCGGTGCCCGTCTCTGTGAGGAGACATCTCCTTGCACCTAGATTACTTACGTGTACATATATATATATATATATATATACACACATCCCAACTGCGCACGACGGCACCCAGGGACTGTCACTGCAGTGCCCAGCTACGGCCCCCACTTAAGGGGTTGCCGTCCAGGGCCACTGCAAGCAGGTACGTTTACACGGGTCCCGGGGTGGTGTCTTCGTTGGCCACCGGCGCCCCCGGGACCCCGGTGGCCCCCTGCTTGATTTCGGAAAATACCAAGGTAGAAGTTTTACATCTATTCAGATGTTCCACACACACGCCCCGCTGCCGCGGGGCATTTAAGGCCCCGACGAATGAGATGAAGGTGAAAAAGAGAGAAATGGAAATGAAATGACGATGAAGATGAAATGACAATTACTTAACCGGAACACAAGAGGGGGAACTCAAAAAGGAAAAGGGAAGGAGAAAACACCAACACCAACACACCTAGCCTGAAACGGGCAAACCCTGAAAGGGCAAGGGAAAGAAAAAGCGGACGGACGACGGGCCAAAAACCAACCAGAGGAGGGGGGGGCGGACAGAAGCGCCTGACACAACCTACAAGGCGAGAGCCAAAACCTACCTCGGCACGCGAAGGACCCAAACCTGACCTAGAAAGGGAGCACCCATGAGATAGGGGACCAATGGGGACCTAGTTGATGAAAATTGATGCATCCACATTGTCATGCAGCGTCCCCTTGTTAGGCTCAATGTCCAGAGTTCAGATCAACCCTATAGACAGCTGAAGTAGTCAACCCCTGAATTACGTGCACAATTGAACCTCACCAGAGAAACCACAAGAAAGTGACCACACCTGAAAAGCATGTCCTGAAGCCTCCGCATGGTTCCATGTCATGATGCTTCTTGTCGAGCTCCGTACTCTCTTGGGCAAAGGTGGAAAAAGAATTGTTGTCGTGGCTTCCAGCTATGCATATCAGCGGCATAGAAAAGGCGATGCCAGGCACAGCGGCACGCTGTTCAACATTCACTCGACCGACGTGTGAAACACTGAAAAATGGCCAGCGGTTCACTTTACTTAGATGAATTACCAAGTCAAAAGTGTAAATTCAGAGGTCGTTTCAACGTGTCAATTTTTAGCCTGGCAAGGCTTTCCCCGAGGGGTTCATGCCACCTTGACGAATCCAGCATGAATCACACACTTGCTCAGAAATATCTTATCGAATTACTGATGTGGAATGCATCGAACGTGCAAAAACACTTCAATTAAACCTGACAGGAGGGAATTGATGATACGATCTGAGAAATATCAAAAAGTAATCCCTGTTTGGCCTCAGCTAGAAGCAACTGTTCCATCTGACGTAGTCGGCAGAAGTTCAGATTGCGAAAGCCGTGCAAACGAGGAAAATGAAAACAAATTGTTTTGAAACGGCGTGGTGGTTCTTGGGTTAGCCACATCCCATATCCGAAAATGCGAAGGAAGTCCTTCAATGTCCTTGCACCTAGATTACTTACGTGTATATAATATATATATATGTATATTGTGACATCCCATCTGCGCACGACGGCACCCAGGGACTGTCACTGCAGTGCCCAGCTACGGCCCCCACTTAAGGGGTTGCCGTCCAGGGCCACTGCAAGCAGGTACGTTTACACGGGTCCCGGGGTGGTGTCTTCGTTGGCCACCGGCGCCCCCGGGACCCCGGTGGCCCCCTGCTTGATTTCGGAAAATACCAAGGTAGAAGTTTTACATCTATTCAGATGTTCCACACACACACACACACACTCTAGACAAGAAATGGATCATTGAAGTGATCCGTTGGGAACTGATTCCCCTCACATGCAATTGGATTAGAAACAATGACCTAAGGTAGATCTCTTCGATGTAAATTGCGAATAAGATGAAAGTTTTCCGAAGGCGTCGTTCGTAGACAAAACCAGATTCCAAAAGGCCACATAGATGCCAAACAAATAAAATAATCTGTCCGGTTCTTGGCTTAGCCGGTCGCCATACACACGCATTGGTTGCAAAAATAATGAATAGTTTTCCGGTTCTTGGCTTAGCCGGTCGCCATACACACGCATAGATTGCAAAAATAATGAGTAGTTTACCGGTTCTTGGCTTAGCCGGTCGCAACTAACGCAAAACTGATTTGACGAAAATGCAGGCACGTCTGGATGGCCAATCCAGATATCCCACTCTGTGACCTAGCTTTGTTGAACTGGGTCAGTCACAGAGTGCCCAGTTCCCCTGCGATAATTCAAGACCCTAAAAGAGAAGTTTTACATCTATACTATACAGATCACACACACACACCCACGCACGCACGCACGCACACACACAAACATTTAAAGAGGAAAGAGACGTCTTAGATTTAGGCCTTAAATATAACTACTATGTCAAGGCATTGGAGAAAATCGCCTGCTCAGACAGGCCGCAAAAGAAGTCCTAGAACTTACGACTTGCCGCCGAAGGACACAGCCCTGTCCCTCCTGCCGGGCGGCGCACGGTCCACATATGACAAACACTGTTTGCAAGGAATTGGGCAAGGACATGAAACTAAGAAGGTTTTCCAAGCGCCTCATCACAGCGGTGAGGACCTTGTAGCCGACCCGCTTACGGACAAAGTCCTTTCCCCCGGCCCTCGCGGCGGGCGGGCCGGCACCACAGGGCTTTGAGGAAGGCCTTGTCCACTGTGATGCTGGCCAACCTTGGATAGCAACGACCTGGCTGCTTATTCATCTTGAAGAGGGTGCTCTGAGCACCGCACGGGGCAGCAGCAGTGTTGCCGTTCTCGGCGTGGGCCTTCCTGTTGCGTTCCTCGGCAGCAGGAGGAAGAAGAAGAAGAAGAAACATCGTGTATAAGGAGGGGTTTGGAGGTACTCGGCTGATATCGGAACGCCGCCTGAGTGACGAATGCGATGAGCAGGACGTACATGCAGCGGGGGCTGGGCAGGACAAACACAAACGCGCTCGGGCCCGCGCATTTCCCTCCACCGTCCACTAGCCAGGGAGGGCGGCCGGTTGGCTTTTCTGCTCAAGCCTTGAACTTGACAAGCAAGGCAAAGAGAAACGCAGCGCACGCCTTGGCGCGCGCGGCGGTTCATGAACCGCCGCTCTGTGCCGCGATCCTGAGGCAAATTTGCGGCGCGGCGACGTCATGCAAGGCAGACATAATATTAAGAGTTACCATAATTGACCATCAATAATATGACCTCTGGGCTGGGGACAATGACAAGGTTCGAGCAGACGAAGACCGGAGCAGGTGCTGCGCCACTCTTCGCCTTAAAATGGCTTGTGAATGCTTGCGATGCAAATGCATGTGCTTAAGGCAGAAAAGAAGAAACAGAAGTACAATCCAAGGCAGAGACCGACGGCGGCTTGGGAGGGCTGGCAGCACCCTCAAGGCAAAAGATTTGACATTCAAAGAAACACAAGGCTAAGGAAGCAAGCGGGGAAGGAAGGAAGGAAGCAAGCAATCGAGCAAGTCGGCAAGCAAGCACGCGAGCGAGGGAGCAATCGAGCAAGTCCGCAAGCAAGCCAGCAGGCAAAGCAAGCAAGCAAGCAAACGAGCAAGCAAGCAAAGCAAAGCAAAGCAAAGCAAAAGCAAAGCAAAGCAAAGCAAGCAAGCAAGCAAAGCAAAGCAAAGCAAAGCAAAGCAAGGAAGGAAGGAAGCAAGCAAGAAAGAAAGAAAGCAGGCAAGCAAGAAAGCGGGTATTCCAGCAAACGAACAAGCCAGCAAGCAAGCAGAAAAGCGGACAATATTCTTTGGACGCGGCCCATCTGTCCACCTGCTCCTTGAATTGCGTGCAAACACGGTTATCAGTTTCGCGCGCTTTTTTTTCTTCGCTTGAGCCAAAATAGTATGTAGGGTGAAGAATTTGATCTGAAAAACTAAACACAAAAAAATACGGCACCGCAGAGGTGAAAGTCACGACATCAGCCGCAAACCCTGAAAATAAAATCGAAAGGAACATATTTATAGGTAGGCAGCCAATTCTTACTAGCTACATGGATGGAAAGATGGATGTGATGTGTCCAAAGATATGTAGATGGAAGAATGAGACAGAGAGATGGATGGGTAGAAGGAAAGTTAGATGCACAGATGAGACATTGGGATGGACGAATGGATGGACGGAGACAAGACGAATGGATGAATGGATGAATGGATGGATGGCGATTCACAGACAGAGGATGGGCGAGCCGGTGAATGAATGGGTGGAGACAATGAGATCGGTGGATGGATGGATGGATGGATGGATGGATGGATGGATGGAGACAATGGGATTGGTGACTGGATGGATGGATGGATGGATGGACGGATGGATGGATGGATGGGTGGTGTCGGAATGATATTCAGACGGACAGATGGATAGACGGATGGAAGCAGACAGGGAGAGAGATAAACGGATGGATGTGTGGATGGAGACAGGAAAATTCGCTACTTTGCAGACCTTTGTTTGATCATCCCCTTCAAAACCAATCTATACAACATGTTATAACATGGGAGTATGTGGGGTTATAACAAGAGGTTATCATGGTTATCACTGCTCTCATCTAAATGAATGATATTGAATGATCATGGCATGTCTTTTCTCCCGTGCGGGGCAGGCAGGAAGCAAGGTAGAGTTCCAGTTTCTTCTGCCTGGAAAGATCAAACATGTCTTACCAGTTTTGTATAGATTACTGTTTTCTTCCCAAGATTTAAAGAAGAGGGCTGGAATGTTCACACTGCGATTTGGCGGACCTTGTGGTGTAAAGACATCATCAATTGAAAACGAGCACCATGAACTCATCCGTTCCTCCCTGAAATTGAAATCATCCCAGCACCCCAATACTAAACACACCCCCCATTCTATGGTCCCAAATATGTGATTTCATCCCCCATTGACCCACCGAGCATCGTCTGACAGTGGCATCATCAGCCAATTGCTGATCTGCCTGCGGCAACAACACTTGGAGAATCATCGACTTAAACAATCTGGGCGCCATAGTCCGTTTTGGCGAGATTCCATATATATATACACATATATATACATATATATATATATATATGCATATGGATATATACATATATGTATATATATATACATATATTGGCCAGGATACCTACATTGTCTGTACATGAACATAGATAGATGCATAGACAATGTTAGATTATTTTAGATTGTATCAGATTAGATTGGATTAGATTAGATTAGATAGGATAGATAGATAGATAGATAGATAGAATAATATTAGATTAGATTAGAATAGATTAGCTTAGATTTAGATTAGATTGGGTTTAGCTTTGATTTAGATTAGATTAGATTCCATAGATTAGATTCCATAGATTAGATTTGGATTAGATGATTAGATTAAATTAGATAGATAGATAGATGGATGGATAGATAGATGGATGGATGGATAGATACATAGATCGATAGATAGGTGGATAGATATACAAGTGCAAGATAGTGTAAGTATCGTTTAAAAAGAAAGGAACGCCAAAACCAACCAATGGGACCTGACCCTCTGGGCATGGAAAGTGCATCCCCAACAAGCTGGCCCCAGTCTCCTGGCTCAAGTGACGCAAGACCGCCAGCACGTCGCAACGATCATCCGACGCTTCCATCGTCAGCTCCAAAATTCCATGGTTTCTGTGACTGTCTCTGCTTGGTGATGTCAGCTTGTCCCCAGAGATTAGCCAACTAGGATTGCTTTCCCTAGAAGCCTTAAAGAGATGGAAGATTGAAACCAAAAAACTGCTAAGGTGGCTGGATCGGGAATTTCCCCTGGAAATGCATCAGGCCTATTGGTGTCTCTTCTGACTGTCAAAAGGATTCTTCCAGCACCAGCAGTCTCCAAGCAATCGCCACACCAGTGGTTATCAAACAAAAGATGATGTTCTCGTGATCAACCTGGCAATGGAACATGTGCCCTTCATAGACCATGAGGTGGTACCCCAAATGGATGGTTTATAGTGGAAAAACAAAAAAATGCTTAAGGCTTAATTATTTGGGGTACCCCAACGACTTAGGAAACCTTCATCTTTTCCTCTTTGTCTGTCTCTGTGGTTTGTTCATGTCAACGGGAAGTCTTCCGGGCGTTGGCAGCGCCCAGCCTTGTTCTTGGGGATCCCTTAGTGCGCCTGTCGTGTGACCCAGGCAGAAAGACTTTGGTCAAAGATTCTTGTTTGAATTGCACAGGTGAGAAAACCCCATTGGAAGGGGCAGGAAGAGATTCCATCACAGCACGCATCGCTGTTTTCTTGCCGCAGCTGAGTTCCAGAGTCGTGCAACTCACTCTTCAGCTCAGCTAGGAGGGCAAAAGACACTTGCCAACAGAGTCCTGGCAGTGATCCACCCAGGGAATCCACCCACGTCCCGGTGCTGCAGGTTTGAGGTTCCTGATCTGGACACGGGAAGTACCCATGTAGGTTTTGTCCAATAATCCCCAAATCAAAAGGAATTTCGGACTTTCATTTTTCCATTGAAAACTCTTTGATGATTGGAAAATTTGGGATCCCCCTATTTTTTCCATGTGCCTGTTGGAAAATCTAGGGTAACGGTACATCAGTCCATGGGTTTCCCATCAAATTCGAAGGGTGGTCTGAAATCGCCCAGACCCCCATATAGACCCCCTTTAACAATAGCTTCCCCCTTCCGTGCCATGATTGACATTGGATAAATATAGAATGATTATAAAGCTAATGGCTAACGATAGCCATAGAAATAGTTCACTTGGAAAATCTCCCGTAAATGAATCTAAATACCATGAAGCATTAAGGCTCAATGTTCCAGTCTCATGCTCAAGTACCACAGGATAGCCTGCAACCATCCCTTTCCTACCCATCCCAGCCTCGCTCGCAGGCCTTAATGGCCAAGTCATAGAGCGTCACATCCGGCTGCACTTCTGCCAGAAGCTGCAGCACCTGCTGCCACAGCCCCTGCTGTTCACAGGCCTGTGCCGGGCAGGGTATCAGTTGATCCTCAAAGATGGGATGGAAGAATGAAAATGTTTTCCATGGGGTAGAAGCACAAATGAGGAAAAATATATTAAACAACAAGCTCAAAGACATCTGAAGCCGGGAAAATAAGAAAGTGAGTTCCCCTCTAGACTCTGGGACTTCTCTTTCCAGCAAAGTTCAAGGAAAAAAACCTGCTGCAAAGCATGAACGAGTTGCAGCCGCCACAGCAGTGTAGGTCATCAGATTCGGAAAATCATTCGGCATCGATTGCAGCTGCGCCAAGAGGAAAACGGCTTTTTGCCACTGGCTGGCACATCCGAAGGCATCAATAGCCGCCGTGTATGACACCACCCCGGTGCGCAGGGATAACTGCTGCATCTCTGCAAATAGCCACAAGGCTGATTCCCATTGACGTGCCTGGGTGCATGCTCCCATAACGGTGGTGTAGATGAAACCATCCTTTAAGTCATTCGATAAAGCATTGAAAATCTGCAGTGCACTTTGCCACTGTCCACCTTTCTCGCATGCGAGGATGGTGGTTCCGTAGGTCACTGCATCAGCCAATGAGTTGCCGAAAGCCTCCTCTAGCAACACCAGAGAAATTTGCCATTGCGAATTAACCTGGTTCCGGTCATGTCAGAGAATGGAAAATTCCAAATTTGGGTGCGGAAAACCCAATCTGTAAAGACATACAAAACAGGGGGGAAAGACCCATCTATAAAATTGGGGACCCATCTGTAGGTGGAAATACAAAAGGGATTTGTCATAACCATGTTAATTGTCCAAAAGATATTTAACTTGAAGATGCCACCGCTATGTACGGTCTCGACCCACAGTTGGTTTTCAATTATTTTCCCACAGACACATAGCCCTCGTGTGGTTCTTATGCACCTTTTCTGCCAACCGAGTCTCACTTTTGAGGTGGGTTACAACCACTTGACCTTTTCAGCCTCCAGCACCAGATTTTGGTGTTTCGTTTCCTATTCCTGTTTTTCACCCAAGCGGCCGCACATGAATTCAACGCAGAGTTATAAGTGATGACATCTGCAGAGAGCCTTTCGGTTCCCAACTGTGACATCAGTTCCAGGGCCGCAGGCCACATGTCGACCACCCCACAGGCGCGAATGGCGGTGCTGTAGCTCTGGGCATCCGGCGCCACGCTGGACTTCTGCATAGCCAAGAACCTGAGTCTTTTCATGCATTCATGCTGGCATTTTTCTGGCATCTATTCTGACATTCTTCCTGGCATTCTGTCTGACATTCTCTCTGAGTCTAGCGGAGGTCCGGCAGTGCCCACTGAGATCTGGAGCTCGCGGGGCACCCGCATCACTTAGGGCGCCCCCAGACGCATCGCACCCCCTGAAATCGCACACTCCTCACACTTTGGACGCTCACTTTGGGCACCCAATGACGCATCACTTTGGGCACCCATGCAATGCCATTAAGGCGTTTTTGGGGAGGTGGGGAGGGATCATTCTACTTAATTCTACTTACATCATTGCTGGAATCAGCCATTTAGGGTTTGGTTCGGGTGGAGGGATCCTTCTGACATAGCTACTTGAATCAGCCATTTAGGGTTTGTTTGGGGGGTGGGGAGGGATCATTCTACTTACATAATTGCTGGAACAGCCATTTAGGGTTTGGGTGGGTGGGTGGGGAGGGATCATTCTACTTACATAATTACTGGACCTCGGTGGTGGTGTGTGTGTGTGAAAACGTCCTTTCGCTCTTGGCACATAGACATATATGCTACGCTATGAGATCTTCTCTTGCACTTGCACACCGACATGATGCCCTGCTTTGAGATCAGCTCCTGCACTTGCACACCGACATGATGCTACGCGATCAGATCTCTGTTGTTGTTGATGTGGCTGATGGTGATGATAATCATGGCGATGATGATGATGATGATGGTGATGATGGTGATGATGGTGATGGTGATGGTGATGGTGATGATGATGATGGTGGTGGTGATGATCATGATGATGATGATCATGACAGCCATGATGATGAAAACCTTGATGATGATAATGATCACTGTGATCATGGTAATGATGTTGATGAAGGTGAAGGTGAAGACGAAGATGAGAATAAAAATGAAGATGAAGATGAAGATGAGATGAGGATGAAGATGAAGATGAAGATGAAGATGAAGATGAACACGAAGATGAAGATGAAGATGACGATGACGATGGTCATGATGACAATAGGGATGATGTTGCAAATGATTGCCACCACGCTGCTGATAATGATGATGGTGCTGACGATGAAACATATGTTGTTGATAATGATGATGATGATGATGATCATGATCATGATCATGATCATGGTGATGGTGATGGTGATGATGATGATGATGGTGATGATGATGATGACGATGATGATGAAATATGTCACGTGTGTTGTTGATGGTGATGATGATCATGACGATGATGATGATGATGATGATGATCCTACTAGGTGGCAGCGTGATGTAACGAGATTTAGTTACTATAGACGTAGGAAAAGTGCTAGTTACAGCAGGCGCCCGAAGCGATGCACGAGTGGGCGCCCGAAGCGAGAGCCTTGCCGCTCGCGGTTGAGGCCCGGCAGTGCCCACTGAGATCTGGAGCTCGCGGTTGAGGTCCCGCAATGCCCGCTGCGATATGGAGCTCGCAGTTGAGGAAGGACGGGGAGGAGGAGGAGGAGGAGGACGACGAGGACGAGAAGGAGGAGGAGGAGGAGGAGAAAGTAACTCTGATAAAATCTAGAGGCCCTCACCTGGCAGGGGGGGAAAACCAATTAAACCGCAAACGCCATCAATTGCACCAATTTGGCGCCAGCCAAAGAAACAAGCCGATTGCTCTCGGCCACTCCGAAGCCTTTTCACAAACGCTGATGAGGGTGCTATACGCGGTCCTCGGATGAGGATTCAGAAAGAGAGTTGAACCAATAGCTGGTCATGTACCATCCATCTTGGAGTCCAATGATTCTGATCCACACCAATCTGATTCAAACCATGACCATACCAGGAGGATTTACACATGCCATGGTCAGGTTGCATGGGATAGATGGTTGATCTCTCAAGGCTCACTACCCCTCCGGGGCAGCATTGGGCAGTGATATCTACGTTCGTCCCTTGAGACGGTCTTTGGCACTTGCAAATATGGGACGGAACCAGTCCTGATTTGATATATTCTATACCTCCATCAGTGTCGGTTCTAGCTACATCCGCTCCCTCAATGGATATTCGCAGCAATAAACAATCCCCACTATAGTCAATTCTTGGGTAAAAACCCTGGGATGCTTCGACAAATGATCTTCATGGCTACGACATTGCCAGGTTTTTTAAAATGGTGGGTTTCCAAGTCACCATGGGTTTCAATACCAAAACGGTCATCCATGACTTGGATGCCCAGTGTCACATCCAACGGCTGCGCTTCCTCTTCCGTCACCAGCAGGGCCTGTTGCCACTTGGCACTTCGGCCCAACGCAGACATCACCGTGGTGGCCACGGTGTCCAACACCACGCGCAAACCTTGGAACTCCTCCAGCAAGGTCAGGGCGTAAGTCCTGGGGCAGCAACTTGGGGAAGAGTCATAGCATTTCACAAAGGCTGAAGCAAGATTGAAACATATATATATATAAATACATATAGACTATAAACATCTATAAACCAATTTTGGAAAGGGTTACCCCTACTAGCCATCGTTGCTTCGGCCAAGTTAAGTTGTCTTCACGCAGCAAGCGCGGTCCCACAATAGCAAGTGAAACCCTGGAGATCGTGAGAAAATCATCTACAGATATCTGTAGACAAGTTGAAAGCCCAGAAATTATGGGGCAAATTGTAAAGGTTATCTAGTTACATCTAGTTTCCGCCCTGGATAATGTGTATGTTTTCAACATCTTTGTGTGGTGCTTCTTGTTTACACTCACGCTGTCTAGCAACCACTGAAGGCTGCTTCCACACGTATTGATGGCCGCGCTCATCGATGTCGAGCTGGGAGAAATCTTCCGGTCACCCATGCGACGGAGGAGCGCCAGACTTCTCCGCCAGTAACGGGCTAAGGAGAACGCATGGAGCATGGCATCATAGGTGAACCTTTGGAGAATCCAGGTACTGGCCACAATGAGGATGCTCCATTCTGATTATGGGAATGTACCAAATTTTAGATGTTGGTTCCCACCTCGCCATAACATGCGGTACTGGAGGTTCAAGATATGTTTAGGGAACGGGATGTGACCATTTAAAGTAGGGATGTTCATCAGAAATCACGGCAGAGATTTTAAGACCACGAATTTTTGGGGAGATTCCGAGCAAAAATGGGGGAGATTCCCACCAGGAATGGTTTTATGAAAGTGGATGCCAATCAAAAATGACAATTGGTGAACTGGGAATCTTGGTGGTTTGGGTTGTGTTGGGAATCTTGGGCACATCTATGAATCACACAGCACAGATCGCCAGTGAACCATCCAGCTCCTCCCATGTTTGAGCGATTCAGCATCACAAACAAAAATGTGCTGTTTTTTTTGTTCCAGAAGCTCATTCGCTCTCAGGCTTCCCCGAAATCTCGGCCACAGCAAGAGAGTCTCCTGCCAGTTCCCGATGCGATTGAAAGCATCCATGGCAGCGGAAAGGGTCACCACCGTCGCCTCCAGGTCCCGATCATCGATCTGGCGGAGCAGATCGTGAACCCTGCTGCCTTGCAGGGCCTTGCCACAGGCTGTAATGGCACAGTTGTAGCCTGGTTTTTTTTGCAAAACGCCAAAAAGGATCCGACTCAAATGGCTGTTTGAGCCAGTCCAAAACAACATTTGAAACTATTGAGCCGTGAAAAACCCAACCAAAAATGCTGTTCACATCTTAAAAAAACACATCTGAAACTCATTTCGGCAGGTCGCTGATGATATCTGGCTTCACCCCATAGCAGTGAAGCTCTTCCAAGAGCTGCAGCACCTGTCGCCACGCCTTGGCTCTGCCACAGGCATTCAGGGCCACGTTACACAGCACCGTGTCAGGCTCGGCGTCAGCCAACAGGCGGAGGACCTGGAACGTGACGGTTTTAGTTGGTTAGCCCAGATATATGGGATACATTGGGATACCATAAATTTTGTCCTCAGAGATTCGGAACTATAATTTACCCATAGTAGTTGCTTCGAACTCATCACACGTAGGATATATACTAAAAAATGCAGGGTTTCCTAACCATCCTTCTGAAACATTTACCTACACAGGACTATAGGAAGTGTAAGTGGTTGCGACTCCCTACATGCAAGAGGAGTTTATTCCACATGTGTATGATATACGCTGTACACTGATAATATATACTGATTACATGTGTATATATATATATATACATATCATTATGTAACGTATATTATATATATATAATGTGCATAGACAACCATGGATTTTAAACGAGGGAAATCCAATAATCAAGCTGCCAAACCTGGACAGCGAAATGCCCCGCCTGCTCCCAGTGGCCCAGCTCTTCGCAGAGTTTCATCGCATCTGTGTAGGCCGCCCTGCTCCGGAAGCGCTGAGCCAGCTGCAAAGCAGCCTGCCAGTGTGAGCCCTCAATGCAAGCCGCGAGCGCCACCTCCGGGTTTGGTGGATTGGTTTTCAGGCTCAACATTTCAACGAGAGAAACATCTCTGAATGGCGTAGAATGGCCTTTCCTTAGCCCAAGTCCTTTATGGGTTTGTCCAAAAAATTGATATCATCACAATAAAGCTGCCATTTTCGGGTATGTACCCCATTTTCGGACAACACCCAGCCAAAAAAAAAAAACTTCCGCTTTCCACCTATCCCCATGATTTCTTCAATTTTTGCCTGAGCCATCAAGAAAACACCTCCCCTGTTGGTTCATAATCCCCAATCAGCTAGATAAATAAGATTTACCCAGCCCAAGAAAGGAAACCCAGACCAGCTATATTGCTATATCATACCATAATCATCAACACCAGCTAGATTCTATACATTAAAACAAATAACATATATATATATATACCAATATATAGACAGATGTAAATCTCAAGGTTCACCGGTTCACCCCACAAATCCCCCGATTTCTTCATGGCACCTGGTGCATCTGTTCCTCTCCGCGCTGCGCGCAGTGCATCCTTTCCAGGGCTTCCAGGGCCTCGCTCCAGCGTGACTGCCGCGCTAAGGCGCCCAGCACCGAGGACAGGGCGATGGCCGACACCTGGGCTCGGCACCAGGGACGCCAAGGGGGAACAGCTGGAGGTATACCTATATATTCCCCATTGGTTACCTATATATATATATAAACAGATTGTTGAAATGTTGATGGTTTATCAATATATTCCCCATGAGTCAGCCATAAATGGGGCATACACATCCTTATGAAACATAGCCAGATGGAGGTTTCCTAAGTCATGGGGTACCCCTAAATCATCTATTTTAGATTGGGAATTTCCATTGTAAACCAACCATTTTGGATATTTTGGGGATCCCCCATTTCGGAAACCCCCAGCCCCAACACAAAGGGCAAACCAAAAATATGGGAAAGGACGACCTAAAAGGATGGGAAAAGGTTCGAAGAACGATTCTAAACACCATTGGATTTGCGGGTTGAAGCAAATCAAGCTTTGTTATGGGGAGAATTTGGATTTTCAACGCTCCATTGGTTTTAGATGGTTTTAGGGGCTACACTATTTTTGAGAAAACCCATTTGAATACTTGAATGATTCGCCAAGCTTCCCTGAAAGTCGTGGACAAGTTGGGGTGTTCCCTTTTTGGGCGGTTAAACAAACCATGTTTTACTCACGTTGTTGACAGTCAAACTCTTCCCCCTCATACCCGCTCACAAACCTGGTTCAACCATAACACCTGTGAATCTCATCATTTCGGGGGCCCATATGAGGGCGATGGTGACTAGGAATGGGAAACTTTAAAAAAAACGAAGTGTCATAAAATGATAGGATTCGGGATTCGTCTCGAATGCTTCGGCTTGGAGAATGTGGCGTGCAAATGTTTCTGGTTTGGGCCAAGTCGAACCTGGCTAGAAACGCCACCCTCTGAAAAAAAAATGAATTATTGGAGGATCCTCGTTACATTTTTGGATATGGAAACAGGAACATGTATGATTGCAACCACTAGGCAGTCAACAGGGTTCTGTATTTGATTCCGTTGGTGTGATTTTTTCAATTGGAGACCATTGACATCTTGAGAAAAAAAGTTGGTGATGCCACACAACAGGGACATCGCACCTGCAAGGCCTTCATCTGCAGATCCTCAAAGAGTTGTAGCACTTGCTGCCATTCACCGGCTTTGTGGCACCCATTCATGGCCGCACCAAAAGTGATGATGTTTGCACGCAGCCCACCTGAGTGTCCATTCGAATGAATCCCGATGGGGAATTTCCCAGCGGGGGTTCCAACCATAATTCCCATGAAAACCATTGACCTAAGCCCCTAAGCCCATTATCCACCACCAACAAATGCACCATCTTCATTTTTCCTGGAAAAAAAAAACTCATCATCATCATCATCATCATCATCATCATCATCATCATCATCATCATCATCCTCCCCACCTGGCAAATTGCTCAGAATCTGCAAGCCTTCCTGCCATTTCCAGGCCTTGCCACAGGCGTTGATCAGCGCATTGTACGACACCACGTCGCCGCGCAGCGCCTTCCCCGGCAGCTCCGCGAAGAGATGAAGCGCCACAGGCCATGCGGAGGCGCTGGACGCGCAGGCGATGCCGGAGTTCAGCAGCTGGAGGTCTTCCTGTGGGATGAATTTTCTCGTCCTTGGTGTAATTAGTCATGGTTATATATTTCTGAGTTATTTCTATGTCAATGGCAAGTATCATCAGTCTTACCATCATCATGATGATGATGATGATGTTGATGATGATGATGATGATTTTTCTTATCATTATCATTATGACTGTTTGAAACCCCAATGGACGTTGTTCTCAAGCATCAAAGTTTAGGTCAAAAAACGGGGTTTTTCACGGTCCGATGTTCGGTGAAGTGCATGTGCCCTGGGCGAAGGACTCAGAAGCTAGCTACGACTGGAACTGTCCCTTTAGTTTGCCTGTTTCGGGGGTTTTATGTGAATCATCATTGTCCTTTAGGGAAAAAATTGTTGGGCTAGTTTGGTATACCGGTATGCCATGTATCATCATGTATGCTATCATCTACCATCACTTATCTGTATAGATATGTATATATATATTATTGGTTATTTGGGGGTGACCCCCCTATCAATAAACCAACCAGTGTCGCCCCGTCCTCGATACCTTCTGCCGCCGCCTGGCTGAGTAGGCCCAGGGCTTGCGTCCACCGTTCTTGTGCCACGGTGTTCAGGGCCATACCTCCGCAGATAGACTCACTTTCTGATTCGTTAGCCAGACTCCTGACAATATGTATACGTGTGTCTATATGCTTTTATTTATTTATGTATATGTGTATCTATATGTATGTTCTCAATATGTATATATATATGCATGCATTTGTATATATATATATATGTACATATAAGTATATATGTAAATATATATATATATGTGTAAATACATATGTAAATATAAATATATGTATTTATATTTGTATTTACATGTGTATATACATGTAAAACTAAATGTGTAAATGTATATATATATATATATGTATGTACATGTATTTTCATGTATATGTGTATATGTAAAAAAAAAAAAAAACTGTCAATATCTATGTATACTGATGTAAATGTATAAATATATAATATATACACATGTATGTATACGTATGTGCATATGTGCGTATATGTATATACTTATATGTATATATACGTATATATACCACTCGTGTCCGTCGGAATTTGGCTTAAAGCCGGAATATATGAATTAACAGGCGATCGCTATTTCGACATTCTACAGCTTTACATCAGAGTAAATTCTACTCTCATCAGTGTGTGTGTGTGTGTGCGTAGTTGGGATCGCAATCCCATGTTCAGGGATGCAAAACGATGGTATTGGAAGACCATTGACCACTTTTTTACGGTATCAAATTATATATCCAGATTCTCAAGGGGATGGACCGAAGATGCAACAAACAATTGATGTTTAAACCCAAACCATCCTGAAAGCAAAAAAATCCAGCAAGCAAGACTTCAGAATGAGATGAAACATGTTGAAATCCTGGCAGTTTCCGGCAGCGTCTTGTAATCTAACCTGGCTGGCTGGAAAATCCACTTCTAGATGATCTACAGATATCTACAGTATGCTGATTTACTGACTTGTTTCATGTTTTTTCATTACCAGGTAGGTGAAATTAACAGAGGGAAACCACCTGGTTTGAAGCCGGTTGCTGAACGTAATAACGTTCCTTTCCAGAGATCTGGTCTTCATTTCTTCGAAGAGCGCTAAGGATTGCTGCCATGCTTTGCAGCTACTACAGGTCTTCATTGCTGCTGCAAAGGAGAGAGTATCCTGATTGGCGCTGTAAGGGAGCATACCCCGTGCTGGTACATCCTGGTACCCAGGATGAAACATGATTAAAACAGCTGGGAATGGGCATTCATCCCTGCCAAAAAAGGTGTCCCACATTGGCCCATCCCATTGACTGTATCCGTCTAGTCACTTGGTGGTCGTCTTCACAAGGGATGCTGGTGGAAACTTCATAACGGTCTTAGGCAGGGGTCGAAACGAATAATTACTAAACACTACTTCTACGATTCTACTACTAGAACTTTTCCGTCTTTTCACAATTTGGGCACCTCCCATCAGAATCCCACAGTGGTGCTTCTGAAACCACCAAGTCTCCAACTTTCCTCCCCGAAGCTCGCCCAAATGCAACAACTTCAGGGCCACCCTCCAGTCCCCACAACTTCGGATCGCTTGGTCGTTCGCGGCCTTGGAGCTCCCACCAGACGTCACCCCAGCCGCAAGGCCAAGGCAAGGGACAACGCGCGTCACATCTGCGACATGCAACGGTGCCGTCAGGGACCCATAGGGACCCATGGAGTCACTGTACAAGGAAAACACTAAGACAAGGCAGAAAACAACCTGGGCATTTCGAGCCGAAACGCAAAAAACATCCGAGATTGATGGAAAATGGAACACCGGAAAATCCTGTCCATAGTGCAGTCAAAAAATTGGCGAGGGGAGACTGAATATTCTATAAAGTGTTCATGTTGCTGACACAGCCAGTCAATCAAATTTGAAGCCAGATAGCATGGGTCACTGGGCACTGGCAAGTGTTTCGGTCAGTTGATTCAGATAATAAAAAAAGAAAGTTTGAGGATGCAACCCAAATTGGACGACCTATATAACACTGAAATTGGCCAAAACTTGGCCTTTCGATTGGGAATGTCTATCATTTTGACCCATCCAAGCACTTTTTGAAAAGCCTGCACCGCAGTAGAGAAGCTATGAACAAGGTGCCACCCTTCTGCCACGGGGCAGGAGGTTGTGGGAAAAAATCCTGTGGGACACAGTACCACGCTGGAGCGCTTTGTCTCCTGTGGCAACCTGCCATGAATTCTGGGCTGGAGGTAGTTCCTCCAAGCCTAACGGATCAAGGTGGATCACCATGGAACACCTGGCGACGATCTTAGAATCTGAATTCGAGGGGCTCTTCAAATTGCCCAAGCGCCCTCATAAGAGATAGATAGAACCTTGGCTGGAATTCAGCATTGCCAAAGTCATCATGAAAACTCTGTCTTGCAGCATTGGCATGATGGAAGCCATACTGGGCATGATGACAAGGATTTATGATGTACGGTTCACAAAATGGGTTCCAAACCCTAATTATTTGAATGTGTTCAAGATCTTGCTGAAGTTCATTCAACAGTTCATTCAACACGCGAACACCTCTCTAAGCCTTCAAGGTTCAAACAAAGAATCGATAGCCAAAAAAGCCAAACATCCAAGTATAGGAACCAAAAAAAACAAAAAATGACGTCCGAAAATCCGAAAAACTCTTGGAGTGTTGCTATAAGTCACTAGTCATTTAAACATCTTCACTGCACCAGCCCGGTGCCAAGTGACTTGGTTTGCCATGGAGACCATGGCCATCAAGCCCAGCATGCTGGTGCAAATCCTGAGGTCATGGGGTCCATGGTCCAAACGAAGTTCTACTGGTTAATTGGCCAACCAAACCTTGACCCATTCGACCCTCACAATCAAAGACCATCAAGCTCCAAACTGTTTTTTTGGTTGAAGGCTCACTGGCATGAATGCTTGATTGAAACAATGCCTACCTATATATACTATACATGCAGACCTTTTCAATCACAAAGGACCTGCTCAGAGCACTGTTTTGCAAGTCGCCCTGTTGGCGAAGCAAGCGTTCTCACGCACTTTCTTCATCGCCAAAATTGGCGAGCAACTGGCGTGATGAAAGTGATAACTGTCTCACCTTGGACAACACTCCCAACAACAATGTTGGATACAAAACCAGGGAGGAGTGCGTCAAAAGCAACAATCATTTGCCTTGAAGTTTCCCCAGCTCATGTTTTGCGAGGCATCCACAGTGCCAGTGCTGTTGGTGTCTGCAGCTCCAGCGTTCAAGCTCAATGCAAGGATGATGACGCAAGCGACAAAACGGATTTGCGCCATGAACATGCCGACACCCCTAAGCTAAAAAGCGTGCCCGAGTGTTTGAGGAAAAGATGCTTGAGCCACTAATATCAGATGATCGCCACACATCCTCGAATCTTCTGAAATTGATCGAATTTGGATGTTCTTTGTTGACACTGGAGATGTCGGATTTTGACCGTTTTCATCTGAAAGAACTTGGCTTTTAGATCAATCTTCCTGATAATCCTGATAACTTGAGGGAACAATGCTCCATCAATGGGAAGAATATACCTGTTAAGTATAAATTTAGGTTTAGGAAAATCTTGGGCCTGCAAACACTGGAAAATCGAAAATATTTATTTTGTCATGTTGGTTTCATTTTTTTGTCATTCAGAATTGTCATGTTGGATTTGCGTTGTAGTTGTCATTTATTTGTCATGTTTCTGTGATTTTTTGTCATTTTGTTGCCATTTTGTTGTCATTTGTTTGAGGTCATGGGGTCCATGGTCCAAACGAAGTTCTACTGGTTAATTGGCCAACCAAACCTTGACCCATTCGACCCTCACAATCAAAGACCATCAAGCTCCAAACTGTTTTTTTGGTTGAAGGCTCACTGGCATGAATGCTTGATTGAAACAATGCCTACCTATATACTACACATGCAGACCTTTTCAATCACAAAGGACCTGCTCAGAGCACTGTTTTGCAAGTTGCCCTGTTGGCGAAGCAAGCGTTCTCACGCACTTTCTTCGTCGCCAAAATTGGCGAGCAACTGGCGTGATGAAAGTGATAACTGTCTCACCTTGGACAACACTCCCAACAACAATGTTGGATACAAAACCAGGGAGGAGTGCGTCAAAAGCAACAATCATTTGCCTTGAAGTTTCCCCAGCTCATGTTTTGCGAGGCATCCACAGTGCCAGTGCTGTTGGTGTCTGCAGCTCCAGCGCTCAAGCTCAATGCAAGGATGATGACGCAAGCGACAAAACGGATTTGCGCCATGAACATGCCGACACCCCTAAGCTAAAAAGCGTGCCCGAGTGTTTGAGGAAAAGATGCTTGAGCCACTAATACCAAATGATCGCCACACATCCTCGAATCTTCTGAAATTGATCGAATTTTGATGTTCTTGTTGACACTGGAGATGTCGGATTTTGACCGTTTTCATCTGAAAGAACTTGGCTTTTAGATCAATCTTCCTGATAATCCTGATAACTTGAGGGAACAATGCTCCATCAATGGGAAGAATATACCTGTTAAGTATAAATTTAGGTTTAGGAAAATCTTGGGCCTGCAAACACTGGAAAATCGAAAATATTTATTTGCCATTTTGGTGTCATCCTTTTGTCTTGGATTTGCGTTGTAGTTGTCATTTATTTGTCATTTTTCTGACATGTTTTTGTCATTTTGTTGTCATTTTTTCATTTTACTGTCATTTTATTGTCATTTTGGGAATGGGAAAATGAAGAGCTTGCCCTGGGGAATTTGTTTTTGGGCCTGCCTGGACGAGGAGTTGTCTCCCGGCTCAAGGTGCAGGCTTGGGGGGAGGCCGGCTCAAAAACCGGGTGGGCGGGCTGGGGCCGGGGTGAAATGGCCCGGGGGGGCGGCTCAGGGCCGGGAAGCGGGGTCGACCTGGAAACTCAAAAAATGCAACTTTACCAGCACGCGAGTCTTTTTTTTTGCATTTTCTTTGCATCTTTTTGCATGTTTTTTGCGTTTCCCAAACCGGGAGTAATTTTTTGTCATGTTTTTTGCATTTCCTTAGACCGGGTTTGCCACCTTCACCGCTTGCCTGAGAAAATGACAAGAAAATGACCAAAAAATGACCTGCGTGCTGGTGAAATTGCGTTTTTGGACTTTCCAGCTCGGCTCCGGATCCAGCCACCCGGGCTGGATGAGAAAACGATACAAAAATGACAAACAAATGACACAAAAATGACAACAAAATTGCAAAAAATGACGAAAAAATGACAACCAAATGGCAACAAAATGCAATATAAATGACAAAAAATGACACCGCAAAACAGGAATGATAAAAAAAATGACAAAACCAAACGACAAAACAATGACAAAAAAAATGACAAAAATAAATATTCAACAACCCTCAGAGTTTGCTGGTAAGATTTTCATAAATTTAGGTCATGGCATGGCGAGGTCGTCATCACCCAACTGGACTCGCAACTTGGATCCGCCGAGCATCAGCGTTGCAAGGATGGATTCAGAGAAGCAAAGTAGCACCAGCAGCAACGCCAACAAAGCCTGTTGCGCGCCCCCACCGTCGTGCCCTGTTATAACAACTCTGCATGACAACATCAGCCACGGTATGCCTGAGACTTGGAGTACGTACAAGTTGACCGGAAAAAAAAGTTGGCTACAGTCATTTACTGGACTTAAGAAACGATCCAAATTTACATAGCAAACTTTGCAATGATCAAGAAAAACTTTGTTGATGTAAGGCCAAACAAAAAATACAGCCAATACTGAATACTTTCCTAAGTGGATGGCTTAGCCAGCTTAGTCCATGTTTGAGGCCCACATCAACGCCCAGAAACTGCAAGCCACCCCAGGGAAGCTAAAACCACCGGCAGATCCGCCACACAGCTAGCACCAACGGCCTGTCTGCCGGGAGTTTCGACGATTTCTGGACGTTTTTTCATAAGGAACAGATGGAAAAATGGAAAAGTGGGAATATGATGGGGATATATGGGGATACTCTGGATTAAACAATCAAAAATTGAGATATATGGGTGAATCTATATATATATTGTAATACTATACATATTATTTATATATATATATATATAATGTTAATATAAAATATTAATCGAAGGAAGTTTAGAAGCTAAACTTCCGACAATATGGACAGATGAAAAGCAGAGCAGGGAAGAGGCAGAGAGAAGAGACAGTTCAGAAGAGAAAAGATCAGAAGAAAGAAGATGTAGATGCGCTAAAAGATAGGAAAGTCGCGATTCACTGTGTTTTTCCAATGATTTGTGGCTCCGGAGGGTCGAAAAGTAGGCTCGCTAAAGCGGCGCGGAGCCAGCTGGCCAGATGAGACATGAAAAAGTGCACGCCGTTGTGGCGCGAAGCACATTTCCAAGTCAAAATGGACAAAACACTAGAGGATCGGACCACTTTTGGAAGTTGCGATGTCGAAAAAGTGCACGCCGCTGTGGCGCGAAGCACATTTCCAAGTGAAAATGTACAAAACACACCAATGTCGGACCACTTTTGGAAGTTGCGATGTCGAAAAAGTGCACGCCGTTGTGGCGTGAAGCACATTTCCAAGTGAAAATGTACAAAACACACCATGCTCGGACCACTTTTGGAGGCTCAGATGTCGAAAAAGTGGACGCCGTTGTGGCGCGAAGCACATTTTGATGCCAAAATGTTAAAAACAGTAGGGTTTCGGACCACTTTTGGGGGTTCAGATGTCGCTGCGCTTCGCTTCTACACTACATTAGACTACACCACACTCCACCACACTCCACTACACTACACTCCAGTACACTTCACTACATTACACTTCACTACACTCCACCACACTACAACTACAACTACACAACTACAGTCCACTACACTCCACGACACTCCACTACACTCCAACACACTAAATCACACTACACTACACTACACTAGATTACATTACACTACACTCCACCACACCACACAACACTACATTCCCCTACACTACATTACCTTCCACTACACTTCAGTACATTACACGACACTACTCTCCACTACACTACAACTACAACGACAACTACACTAAAATCCCGTGGCCCGTCTGTGACGGCACGAAGAGACAGCAGCAGCCGGAATGCGTTGCGGGCCAGCGTGTGTGTTTTTTCTGACTGCACGATGGCGCATCAGCAGCGGTAATTCATGGCACTGGATCGCGCTGAAGCATCCGTAATTCGTTGCATGCCTGTAACAACACACAGCAGCAGCCGTAATTCATTGCACTTGATCGCGCTGAAGCATCCGTAATTCGTTGAATGCCTGTAACAACACAGTCGCTGAATTGTAAATCCTTTAAGTATAAGTCAGCAGCGGTAATTCATTGCACGGGATCGCGCTGCCGGAATGCGTTGCAGGCCACCGTGTGTGTTTTTTCTGACTGCACGATGGCGCATCAGCAGCGGTAATTCATTGCACTGGATCGCGCTGAAGCACCCGTAATTCGTTGCATGCCTGTAACAACACAGTCGCTGAATTGTAAATCCTTTAAGTATAAGTCAGCAGCGGTAATTCATTGCACGGGATCGCGCTGAAGCATTCGTAATTCGTTGCATACCTGTAACAACACACAGCAGCAGCCGTAATTCATTGCACTTGATCGCGCTGAAGCATCGGTAATTCGTTGCATGCCTGTAACAACACAGTCGCTGAATTGTAAATCCTTTAAGCATAAGTCCTTTAATCCTAAGATTCCTTTAAGTCTAAGATGTCTTTACCCCTCAAGCCTTTAATCCTAAGATCTCTTTAGTTCTAATATCGTTTAACCCTAGCATCCTGCAACCGTAAAATCTCGTGGCCCGTCTCTGACGGCACGAAGAGACAGCAGCAGGCAGAATTCGTTGCGGGCCAGCGTGTGTGTCTTTTCTGACTGCACGATGGCGCATTAGCAGCCGTAATTCATTGCACTTGATCGCGCTGAAGCAGCCGTAATTCGTTGCATGCCTGTAACAACACAGTCGCTGAATTGTAAACCGTTTAAGCACAAGTCCTTTAATCCTAAGATTCCTTTAAGTCTAAGATGTCTATACCCCTCAAGCCTTTAACCTTAAGATCTGTTTAGTCCTAAAATCGTTTAACCCTAAAATCCTTCAACCCTAAAATCCCATGGTCCGTCTGTGACGGCACGAAGAGACAGCAGCAGCCGGAAGTCGTTGCGGGCCAGCGTGTGTGTCTTTTCTGACCAGAACAGGCGCACCACCCGAGGACGCAATAGATTTGCTGGACGCTCTTGGTGAAAGTGCAGCACTTTGGCTGTGCTTGCGGAAGCATCTTGCTTCTGCGGATGCCATTTTTGTCTTGAAGACTTTGAAAGAACATAGCACGTGGCCCATTCGGATGCGGACGGACGCCGAGAAGGAACGCCGTGCATATCTTCATCTCTGGAGAGAGTGCAAACATTATGATCCCGAGTGGGTGCATGCCGAAATGGAACAGCGAAAATCTCGTCTGCGTGGACCGGAAGCAGATGGTTCTCGCTTTCAATAGAAAGCGTGTCTTGTATGGCCGCGCTTCCGAGTCTGCAGCATGTAACTTTGTTGTTACCAGGGTTGTCGTTGGAATGTTTGTTTTTTCTGACCCATCGTGCAACCGCGCGTCGACGAAGGAAAATGACGCCGTGGGCGCTCTTGCAGCCGTCGTTTTTCGAAACACAACACGGGATAGGTGCAATGGAATTGGATGCCATCAATATCGATAGATGCACAGGTAAGACATCGAGAGATAAATCGAAAGAAGGGTGACCAGATGGAGATACAGATCGATTAATAGATCGCTAGATCGCAAGAAGCGTCGATGACCAGATAAACGCATGAGTAGCTAGATAGATGGATGGATGGCTGGAAGAAGACGAAGCCGGACAGATGCATGGATGAATCGATAGAGACACAGAACGAGGAACATGGTGATGGATAGCTGTGGCTAGGGATCGATGCAGAGATGGACGGAACAAAAAAACCAACAGAGAGAAGTAAATGGATGGATGAATGGCTGGATAGACAGAAAGATAAACAGTTTAATAGATACATGAATAGACGGGTAGATAGGTAGATGGCTAGAAAGGTAGCTCTGTAGATAGATGGCGACAGAAAGACACAGAGAGAAAGAGAGACAGAAAGACAGAAACACTCAACCACCTTTCAATCCATCACTGGCTTCGCTCTGCCATCCCTGATTCACAACTACAACTACAACTACACTCCACTACACTAAATTACACTACACTACACTACCTTCCACTACACTTCGCTACATTGCATTACACTACCCTACACTCCACTACACTACAACTACACTACACTACATTACACTACACTACACTTCCTTCCACTACACTTCGCTACATTTCACTACACTACACCCCACAACACTTCATCTACAACTACACAACTACACTCCACTACATTACACTACATTACGCTACACTACATTAAACTGAATGACACTGCACCAAAGATAGACAGGTAGACAGCCAGACAGATAGATAGATAGACAGGTAGACAAGAGTGAGAGAGATCAATCGCCTTTCAGTTCAGCAGTGGTTTCGCTCTGCCATCTCTGAGTCACAACAACCAACCGCTCCTATAGGTTTCCTATTTTTGAAACTTCCGCCACCGCCTTGTGCGGTACTACTGGTACAAAATATGACATTCTGATGTATCCAGAGAAATGGATGGAAATGAATGGGGAAACTGAAGCAAAATATAGGATGTTTGAAACCTGGAGATCAAATTGCAAGGGGACTTTGAAATATAGTGACTTCCAAAAAGGTTCAAAAGTACTTTAAAGTCCGATTATTGTATTCTTTTGGGGTTAGTACAGTATGCTTTGAAATTGAGATCATGCATGTTCAGCTTGTCACAGCACCATCATTTCATTTCCCCCTCTATCCATCGGCTTTTTCCAAGCGCTTTCCAAGCCGCCCACTGGTCCGATGAATGACTGGCCCCCCTACGAAGAATATTTGCTGTGACGGTCTGCTTCTTCTTTGTTTCAAAAACCACAATTTTTGTGGATCAATCATTGCTCATCATTGTCCAACTGACAATGATTCCATCCTTAAAATAACTTGAATCTGTCAATCTTGGCCCAAAGATGCCTCATTGGTAGTTTTGATCCTCAAAAAATGAACGGCATGGGGGGGCACCCAAAATATATCTGTTAGTAAAAAATGTTTTCAACCAGAGACCCTAGATCATTACCCATTACATGCACAGCCCTTTCCATCATCATCCAAGCCACTCCAAACATAGCCATCTCATTCTCCGGCTCCATCCTTGGTCGGCTGGTCAACTGAGATCATGAAATCAGTCAATCTCTGGTTGATATGATCCAAACCCCCCATGAATCGAAAGTCATCTGGGATCATGATTCCAGGTATAGAAAAGGATATCTATAGATTGAACCACCATGCAGATCTGATTGGGAAATCTCTGACTTTTTTGACCTTCAAGTTGGACGGCTTGCAGCAACTTTTGCTGGGGCATGCCACAGGCTATCGGACCTCCAAGTTGAATTCAAATTGACTTCGGGGATTTCCCAGCCACCTTTTGATCGTGTTTGATGACCGGATGGTATCAACTGTATCAACATGATTCAACATGCATCAACCAATTGGTCATCAATATTCTGGTTGGTGGTTTCAACCTACCCCTCTGAAAAATGATGGACTTCGTCAGTTGGGATCATTGTTTATTCCCAATATATGGAAAAATAATCCAAATGTTCCAAACCACCAACCAGATATATCTCATTAACCACTATTAACCACTATTTTTATGGGCCTGATTGGCTGTTGTTGATAAAGATGAACATGAATAGCTGAAGCTATTCCACCGCTATTCGCCCCCCCTCACCGTCCTGGTGGGGTCTTTGGAGATGAGCGGAGAACATCTCCGTCTCCTGGGTAGCAAAAAAATGGGAAGTTTTGGGGGCCTGGGGGGCATTTTGCCAAGGATCTAACATGGTCTACCCTCTGGTAATGGCTGACATAGCTATTGAAAATGGCCATAGAAATAGTGAGTTTTCCCATGAAAAATGGTGATTTTCCATGGCAAACTGTTAGTTTACCAGAGGGTAACCATCCAAACTGGGATTCATGTTAGATCAGTTAGATCAAAGTACTTGGGATCCACAGTAATTTGATGGATTTCCGCATTCGTGTGATTCATGTGAAAAGAATGTACTTTTGATTTCTGGATTTCTGTGATCTTCATGGGTGTTACCAGGGCTTTGACCCATCTGCAACAGACAACTCTTGCTTTTGAAAGCAGAGTAGCCAAGTCATTCTCAAAAAATATCTGGAATCCCTTCAGAGGACATAACTCGGCTTCTTGACATCACATGTCACTACCATTCTCCAGCAGGACGTTTTGGGATCATATCCCCCAAAAACATCGTTCCCCGGCCGCGGACGGTCGACATCCAGGGCACTTGCCATTTCCCGCCATCAGCTCCTCAGCCTTTCGTTTGCCTCAAGCCGCTGCCGCTGGATGCTGGGCTGTTTCGGCCAGGACTTGCCATGGCTTGGGATGGCGCCAGGGAAAAAATTCTCTGAAAATTGCAGGACGGGCTCCCAAATTTGATGGTTGATCAAGTTGATCATCATTTTCCCTATGGAAATGGCAATTCCGGCGCGCACTCCATCGCAACCTCCTCCCAAGGGCCTTCCAGGGGCCAAATCGCCTGACGCATCGTCTCATGCCTACAGCCGGTTGGCAAACGTCGATCATGATCCCTGCCGATCTGCTTCTAATCTGGGTGACAGTAATCGTCAAAGATATCGTCAAAGATCAGCAAACAAAGTGCTGGCGGTGATGGTGAACATCACCGGCGAGCAGGATGGCAGTCACTGTGATCATAATGATAGCTGATAGTAAGCCGAACAAGAAGGTTCCCTAGACCTCAGACCCCAAACAGCAGACCTACAGTATCAGGGACAACAACTTACCACCCCTCCGACGATTCTCCAAATTGTCGTTCTGGGAGTCAGCGCTTCTGGAAGCATGTCAAGCCATGTTCGACCATGTTAAACCATGCCATTTCTTCAGCCATCTCAACATATCAAATGACTCTAAGACACCCCATCTGCAGCTCGCAGCTATGGTTAGTTCAGCACAAATCAGACTCTCCAAGCTGCTTCCACAGCGCTAGAAAGTCCACGGGCAGCTCCATGGCAAGCTGATCTTCAAGGGTGGGGGCAGCTGATGTTCAGAGGAACAAACTGATCAGATGGATCAACAGATTCATCTCATTAAGATGTTCATGAAGCGTTCTACCAATATACCATAGGATATGGTTGATCTGATTTGTTTGATTCATGAAGAAATCCATGAATCCGCCGACCCCGGCCGACGCAAGGGGGAGCGCGTAAGGGAAAAAGAGGTACTGCGCTGTATTTCCCCGTCCAGGAGCCAGCTAGCCAGCTATAAGCAGGCAACAGGCAGCCAGTAGTCAGCAGCCAGGAGCCAGCAGCCAAAACAACAACAAGAACAACAACAACAACAGCAGCAGCAACAGCAGAGATCAAAACAGCCAGGAGCCAGCAGATAGCCAGCAGCCAATAAGCAGCAGCCAGGAGCCAGCAGCCAGCTAGCCAGCACCCAGTGAGCAGGTAACAGGCAGCCAGTAGTCAGCAGCCAAGAGCCAGCGGGCCCACTACCACTACCACGACCACTTCCACTACCACTTCCACTACCACTACCACTACCACTACCACTACTACTACTACTCCTACTACTCCTACTCCTACTCCTACTACTACTACTCCTACTACTCCTACTACTCCTACTACTCCTACTACTCCTCTACTACTCCTACTACTCCTACTACTCCTACTACTCCTACTACTCCTACTACTCCTACTACTCCTACTACTCCTACTACTCCTACTACTACTACTACTACGACTACTACGACTACTACGACTACTACGACTACTACTACTACTACTACTAAGCTATGCAGCTTGTGCTTGGCAGGCTCGCTGGCCACAAAACTGAAAAGTCAAGTTTATTATAGTAAGGTTTTCTCGGACTAGTTCGTCCTTCAGGGCCATGGTGTTTCCCCGTCCGGCAGCGCCGATTTTCTGTTCTGTTTCTAGGGTTTCAGAAGTGACGTTAGGCACTTTTTTTGGTGGGATTCTCGGACTAGTTCGTCCTTCAGGGCCATGGTGTTTCCCCGTCCGGCAGCGCCGATTTTCTGTTCTGTTTCTAGGGTTTCAGAAGTGACGTAAGAGACTTTTTTGGTGGGATTCTCGGACTAGTTCGTCCTTCAGGGCCATGGTGTTTCCCCGTCCGGCAGCGCCGATTTTCTGTTCTGTTTCTAGGGTGTCAGAAGCAACGTTAAAGAGTTTTTTGGTGGGATTCTCGGACTAGTTCGTCCTTCAGGGCCATGGTGTTTTCCCGTCCGGCAGCGCCGATTTTCTGTTCTGTTTCTAGGGTGTCAGAAGCAACGTTAAAGACTTTTTTGGTGGGATTCTCGGACTAGTTCGTCCTTCAGGGCCATGGTGTTTCCCCGTCCGGCAGCGCCGATTTTCTGTTCTGTTTCTAGGGTTTCAGAAGCAACGTTAGAGACTTTTTTGGTGGGATTCTCGGACTATAGTTCGTCCTTCAGGGCCATGGTGTTTCCCCGTCCGGTAGCGCCGATTTTCTGTTCTGTTTCTAAGGTTTTAGAAGCAACGTTAGAGACTTTTTTGGTGGGATTCTCGGACTATAGTTCGTCCTTCAGGGCCATGGTGTTTCCCCGGCCGGCAGCGCCGATTTTCTGTTCTGTTTCTAGGGTTTCAGAAGTAACGTTAGAGATTTTTGGGGGGATTCTCGGACTAGTTCGTCCTTCAGGGCCATGGTGTTTCCCCGTCCCGCAGCGCCGATTTTCTGTTCTGTTTCTAGGGTTTCAGAAGCAACGTTAGAGACTTTTTTTGGTGGGGTTCTCGGACTATAGTTCGTCCTTCAGGGCCATGGTGGTTCCCCGTCCGGCAGCGCCGATTTTCTGTTCTGTTTCTAAGGTTTCAGAAGCAACGTTAAAGACTTTTTTGGTGGGATTCTCGGACTAGTTCGTCCTTCAGGGCCATGGTGTTTCCCCGTCCGGCAGCGCCGATTTTCTGTTCTGTTTCTAGGGTTTCAGAAGTGACGTTAGGCACTTTTTTGGTGGGATTCTCGGACTAGTTCCGTCCTTCAGGGCCATGGTGTTTCCCCGTCCGGACAGACTTTTTGTGGGATCTGGACAGCTGTCATTCAGGGGCCATGGTGTTCCCGTCCGGCAGCGCCGATTTTATGTTCTGTTTCTAGGGTTTCAGAAGTGACGTTAAGCACTTTTTGGTGGGATTCTCGGACTAGTTCGTCCTTCAGGGCCATGGGTGAGTTCCCCGGTCCGGCAGCGCCGATTTTCTGTTGTGGTTTATAGGGTTTCAGAAGTGACGTTAGGCACTTTTTTGGGGGATTCTCGGACTAGTTCGTCCTTCGGGGCCATGGTTGTTTCCCCGTACGGCAGCGCCGATTTTCTGTTCTGCTTCTAGGGTTTCAGAAGCAACGTTAGAGACTTTTTTGGTGGGATTCTCGGACTAGTTCGTCCTTCAGGGCCATGGTGTTTCCCCGTCCGGCAGCGCCGATTTTCTGTTCTGTTTCTAGGGTGTCAGAAGCAACGTTAGAGACTTTTTTGGTGGGATTCTCGGACTATAGTTCGTCCTTCAGGGCCATGGTGTTTTCCCGTCCGGCAGCGCCGATTTTCTGTTCTGTTTCTAGGGTTTCAGAAGCAACGTTAGAGACTTTTTTGGTGGGATTCTCGGACTAGTTCGTCCTTCAGGGCCATGGTGTTTCCCTGTCCGGCAGCGCCGATTTTCTGTTCTGTTTCTAGGGTTTCACAAGTAACGTTAGAGACTTTTTTGGTGGGATTCTCGGACTAGTTCGTCCTTCAGGGCCATGGTGTTTCCCCGTCCCGCAGCGCCGATTTTCTCTTCTGTTTCCAGGGTGTCAGAAGCAACGTTAGAAACTTGTGTGGGGGTGGGATTATCGAATAGTAGTACTTTCAAGGCAATGGTCGGGTCGTTGTGGTTTCCGTCCCGCAGCGCCGATTTTCTGTTCTGTTTCTAGGGTTTCAGAAGCAACGTTAGAGACTTTTTTTGGTGGGGTTCTCGGACTATAGTTCGTCCTTCAGGGCCATGGTGGTTCCCCGTCCGGCAGCGCCGATTTTCTGTTCTGTTTCTAAGGTTTCAGAAGCAACGTTAAAGACTTTTTTGGTGGGATTCTCGGACTAGTTCGTCCTTCAGGGCCATGGTGTTTCCCCGTCCGGCAGCGCCGATTTTCTGTTCTGTTTCTAGGGTTTCAGAAGTGACGTTAGGCACTTTTTTGGTGGGATTCTCGGACTAGTTCCGTCCTTCAGGGCCATGGTGTTTCCCCGTCCGGCAGTGCCGATTTTCTGTTCTGCTTCTAGGGTTTCAGAAGTGACGTTAGGCCCTTTTTTGGTGTTTTTTGGCTACGTTTTGGGCACGAAATTAGGTGCTGTTGCGGATGCGTCACAAAGCTATGCAACTTGTGCTTGGCAGGCTCGCTGGCCACAAAATTGAAAAGTCTCAAACAATTTTTAAAATAGGGTTTCAGAAGTGACGTTAAGCCCTTTTTTGGTGTCCTTTGCTACGTTTGGGGCCACAAAGCTATGCAGCTTGTGCTTGGGAGGCTCGCTTTTCGGCACGAAAGTAGGTGGTGTATTGCCGTTGCGGATGCGTCACAAAGCTATGCAGCTTGTGCTTGGCAGGCTCGCTGGAAACAAAACTGAGAAGCCTCAATTTTATCAAAATTTCAATTCAATTTTATTTCAATTTGACAATTTTATAGTAGGGTTTCAGAAGTGATGTTAGGCCCTTTTTTGGTGTTCTTTTGCTACGTTTTGGGCACGAAATTGGGTGCTGTTTTGCCGTTGCGGATGCGTCACAAAGCCATGCAGGTTGTGCTTGGCAGGCTCGCTGGCGACAAAACTGAAAAATCTCAATTTTTATCAAAGTTTCAACTCAATTTTATTTCAATTTTACAGTTGTATAGTAGGGTTTCAGAAGTGACGTTAGGCCCTTTTTTGGTGTTCTTTTGTTACGTTTTGGGTACGAAATTGGGTGCTGTTTTGCTGTTGCGGATGCGTCACAAAGCTATGCAGCTTGTGCTTGGCAGGCTCGCTGGAAACAAAATTGAAAAGTCTCAATTTTATCAAAGTTTCAATTCAATTTTATTTCAATTTTACAATTTTATAGTAGAGCGTCAGAAGTGACGTTAGGCCCTTTTTTGGTGATCTTTTGCTAGGTTTTGGGCACGAAATTGGGTGCTGTTTTGCCGTTGCGGATGCGTCACAAAGCCATGCAGCTTGTGCTTGGCAGGCTCGCTGGCGACAAAACTGAAAAGTCAAGTTCATAGTAGGGTTTCAGAAGTGACGTTAGGCCCTTTTTTGGTGTTCTTTTGCTACGTTTTGGGCACGAAATTAGGTTCTGTTTTGCCGTTGCGGAACAAAGTTATGCAGCTTGTGCTTGGCAGGCTCGCTGGAAACAAAACTGAAAAGTCTCATTTCTATCCAAGTTTCAATTCAATTTTATTTCAGTTTTATACAATTTTATTTTCAATTTTACAATTTTGTAGTAGGGTTTCAGAAGTGACGTTAGACCCTTTTTTGGTGTTCTTTTGCTACGTTTTGGGCACGAAATTAGGTGCTGTTTTGCCGTGGCGGATGCGTCACAAAGCTATGCAACTTGTGCTTGGCAGGCTCGCTGGCCACAAAACTGGAAAGTCTCAATTTTATAAAAAGCTCAACAATTTTATAGTAGGGTTTCAGAAGTGACGTTAGACCCTTTTTTGGTGTTCTTTTGCTACGTTTTGGGCACGAAATTAGGTGCTGTTTTGCCGTTGCGGATGCGTCACAAAGCTATGCAACTTGTGCTTGGCAGGCTCGCTGGCCACAAAACTGGAAAGTCTCAATTTTATAAAAAGCTCAACAATTTTATAGTAGGGTTTCAGAAATGACGTTTTTTTGGTGTTTTTTTGCTAGGTTTTGGGCACGACATTGGGTGCTGTTTTGCCGTTGCGGAACAAAGTTATGCAGCTTGTGCTTGGCAGGCTCGCTGGAAACAAAACTGAAAAGTCTCATTTTTATCCAAGTTTCAATTCAATTTTATTTCAATTTTATTTTCAATTTTACAATTTTGTAGTAGGGTTTCAGAAATGACGTTAGACCCTTTTTTGCTGTTCTTTTGCTACGTTTTGGGCACGAAATTAGGTGCTGTTTTGCCGTTGCGGATGCGTCACAAAGCTATGCAACTTGTGCTTGGCAGGCTCGCTGGCCACAAAACTGGAAAGTCTCAATTTTATAAAAAGCTCAACAATTTTATAGTAGGGTTTCAGAAATGACGTTAGGCCCTTTTTTGCGGTTCCTGTGCTACGTTTTGGGCACGAAATTGGGTGCTGTTTTGCCGTTGCGAATGCGTCACAAAGCCATGCAACTTGTGCTTTGCAGGCTCGCTGGCTACAAAACTGAAAAGTCTCATTTTTTTTCTAAAGTCGGGTTTCAGAAGTATTCAGAAGTGACGTTAGGCCCTTTTTTGGTCTTCTTTTGCTACGATTTGGGCACGAAATTGGGTGCTATTTTGCCGTTGCGGATGCGTCACAAAGCTATGCAGCTTGTGCTTGGCAGGCTCGCTGGAAACAAAACTGAAAAGTCTCAATTTTATCAAAGTTTCAATCAAAGTTTCAATTTTATTTCAATTTTATAGTAGGGTTTCAGAAGTGACGTTATTTTTTGGTGTTCTTTGGCTACGTTTTGGGCACGAAATTAGATGCTGTTTCGCTGTTGCGGATGCGTCACAAAGCGATGCAACTTGTGCTTGGCAAGCTCGATGGCCACAAAACTGAAAAGTCTCAATCAATTTTTATAGTAGGGTTTCAGAAGTGATGTTAGGCCTTTTTTGGTGTTCTTTTGCTCGGTTTTGGGCACGAAATTAGGTGCTGTTTTGCCGTTGCGGATGCGTCACAAAGCTATGCAACTTGTGCTTGGCAGGCTCGCTGGCTACAAAACTGAAAAGTTTCAATTTTATAGTAGAGTGGGTTTCAGAAGTGACGTTTGGGCTTCTTTTGCTATGTTTTGGGCACGAAATTAGGTGCTGCCGTTGCGGATGCATCACAAAGTTATGCAGCTTGTGCTTGGCAGGCTCGCTGGAAACAAAATGAAAAGTCTCAATTTTATCCAAATTTCAATTCAATTCTATTTCAATTTAGGCCCTTTTTTGGTGTTCTTTTGCTACGTTTTGGGCACGAAATTGGGTGCTGCTTTGCCATTGCGGATGCGTCACAAAGCCATGCAGCTTGTGCTTGGCACACTCGCTGGCCACAAAACTGAAAAGTCTCATTTTTATCAAAGTTTCAATTCAATTTTATTTCAATTTTACAATTTTATAGTAGGGTTTCAGAAGTGATGTTAGGTCCTTTTTTGGTGTTCTTTTGCTACGTTTTGGGCACGAAATTAGGTGCTGTTTTGCCGTTGCGGATGCGTCACAAAGCCATGCAGGTTGTGCTTGGCAGGCTCGCTGGCGACAAAACTGAAAAATCTCAATTTTTATCAAAGTTTCAACTCAATTTTATTTCAATTTTACAATTGTATAGTAGGGTTTCAGAAGTGACGTTAGGGCCTTTTTTGGTGTTCTTTTGCTACGTTTTGGGTACGAAATTGGGTGCTGTTTTGCTGTTGCGGATGCGTCACAAAGCTATGCAGCTTGTGCTTGGCAGGCTCGCTGGAAACAAAATTGAAAAGTCTCAATTTTATCAAAGTTTCAATTCAATTTTATTTCAATTTTACAATTTTATAGCAGAGCGTCAGAAGTGACGTTAGGCCCTTTTTTGGTGTTTTTTTGCTAGGTTTTGGGCACGAAATTGGGTGCTGTTTTGCCGTTGCGGAACAAAGTTATGCAGCTTGTGCTTGGCAGGCTCGCTGGAAACAAAACTGAAAAGTCTCATTTTTATCCAAGTTTCAATTCAATTTTATTTCAATTTTATTTTCAATTTTACAATTTTGTAGTAGGGTTTCAGAAATGACGTTAGACCCTTTTTTGGTGTTCTTTTGCTACGTTTTGGGCACGAAATTAGGTGCTGTTTTGCCGTTGCGGATGCGTCACAAAGCTATGCAACTTGTGCTTGGCAGGCTCGCTGGCCACAAAACTGGAAAGTCTCAATTTTATAAAAAGCTCAACAATTTTATAGTAGGGTTTCAGAAATGACGTTAGGCCCTTTTTTGCGGTTCCTGTGCTACGTTTTGGGCACGAAATTGGGTGCTGTTTTGCCGTTGCGAATGCGTCACAAAGCCATGCAACTTGTGCTTTGCAGGCTCGCTGGCTACAAAACTGAAAAGTCTCATTTTTTTTTAAAGTCGGATTTCAGAAGTGACGTTAGGCCCTTTTTTGGTCTTCTTTTGCTACGATTTGGGCACGAAATTGGGTGCTATTTTGCGGATGCGTCACAAGGCTATGCAGCTTGTGCTTGGCAGGCTCGCTGGAAACAAAACTGAAAAGTCTCAATTTTATCAAAGTTTCAATCAAAGTTTCAATTTTATAGTAGGGTTTCAGAAGTGACGTTATTTTTTGGTGTTCTTTGGCTACGTTTTGGGCACGAAATTAGATGCTGTTTCGCTGTTGCGGATGCGTCACAAAGCGATGCAACTTGTGCTTGGCAAGCTCGATGGCCACAAAACTGAAAAGTTTCAATCAATTTTTATAGTAGGGTTTCAGAAGTGACGTTAGGCCTTTTTTGGTGTTCTTTTGCTCGGTTTTGGGCACGAAATTAGGTGCTGTTTTGCCGTTGCGGATGCGTCACAAAGCTATGCAACTTGTGCTTGGCAGGCTCGCTGGCTACAAAACTGAAAAGTTTCAATTTTATAGTAGAGTGGGTTTCAGAAGTGACGTTTGGGCTTCTTTTGCTACGTTTTGGGCACGAAATTAGGTGCTGTTTTGCCGTTGCGGATGCGTCACGAAGTTATGCAGCTTGTGCTTGGCAGGCTCGCTGGAAACAAAACTGAAAAGTCTCAATTTTTTCCAAGTTTCAATTCAATTTTATTTCAATTTAGGCCCTTTTTTGGTGTTCTTTTGCTACGTTTTGGGCACGAAATTGGGTGCTGCTTTGCCGTTGCGGATGCGTCACAAAGCCATGCAGCTTGTGCTTGGCAGGCTCGCTGGCGACAAAACTGAAAAATCTCAATTTTTATCCAAGTTTCAATTCAATTTTATTTCAATTTTATTTTCAATGTTATAATTGTGTAGTAGGGTTTCAGAAATGACGTTAGACCCTTTTTTGGTGTTCTTTTGCTACGTTTTGGGCACGAAATTAGGTGCTGTTTTGCCGTTGCGGATGCGTCACAAAGCTATGCAACTTGTGCTTGGCAGGCTCGCTGGCCACAAAACTGAAAAGTTTCAATTTTATAAAAAGCTCAACAATTTTATAGTAGGGTTTCAGAAATGACGTTAGGCCCTTTTTTGCGGTTCCTGTGCTACGTTTTGGGCACGAAATTAGGTGGTGCTTTGCCGTTGCGGATGCGTCACAAAGGCATGCAGCTTGTGCTTGGCAGGCTCGCTGGCCACAAAACTGACAATTGTCAATTTTATAGTAGGGTTTCAGAAGTGACGTTAGGCCCTTTTTTGGGGTTCCTGTGCTACGTTTTGGGCACGAAATTGGGTGCTGTTTTGCCGTTGCGGATGCGTCACAAAGTTATGCAGCTTGTCCTGGGCGGGCTCGCTGGAAATAAAACTAAAAAATCTCAATTTTATTAAAAAAACTTTCAATTTTATATAGTAGGGTTTCAGACGTGACGTTAGGCCCTTTTTTGGGGTTCCTGTACTGCGTTTTGGGCACGAAATTAGATAGTGTTTTGCCGTTGCGGATGCGTCACAAAGGCATGCAGCTTGTGCTTGGCAGGTTCGCTGGCCACAAAACCGAAAGGTCTCAATTTTATAGGTCCTTAAAACTGAAAAGTCAATTGTGCTTGGCGGGCTCGCTGGCCACAAAACTGAAAAGTCTCAATGTTATACAATTTTATAGTAGGGTTTCAGAAGTGACGTTAGACCCTTTTTGGGGTGCTTTTGTTGCTTTTTGGGCGCGATATTAGGTGGTGTTATTTGGTTTGATTCGTTGCCACTTCTTCCGGGGTCGGCGGCAGAGGCGGCAGCCCTTAAATATATATATATAAAGATATCTAGTAATTACCTATGAAAGTTTAGGCTGACATATGCAATATTTACCCCCCATAAATCATGGCGGTAACTTCTCCTCCCCCAGCTGGGCCCCGAAACGGCGAAGTGCCCCCGGAGATGCGCTTCGGCAAAGGCCGTACGCCTGTAGCGGCCCTTGAGGTCAATGTCAACACCTTCCTCTAGGAGCTCCTCGGAAGACAGGGCAGGAATTCCTACAATTGATGGTAAAAAACATGCAAGAAAATGTTTTCCCGGTTTCTTAAACCAAGCCATTGAACAATCTCATGGCCTTCAGGCCGTTATCGTTGCGCGAAACTATGAAACGGATACAGCGCATGTCTTACTCATTGACCATCTCACTCAATCGGGACTGGTATTGCTGGAGCCGCCAAGCATGTTTGCAAGAACCATGGTCGGTCTGTTAATGTCTGTGAATATGCAAAAGGCAACAATGGTCCTTCACACGTTCGAGATCACCCTGGTATGCAGCACCTGTCAGAAGCTCAAACACCCTCAGACTGTGGCTGTGGGTACTCATTTTTTCCCAAAAGCATTTTCGATGCTTGGGTTCTCGTTTAGTTTACTTTGCCGCAGGGGGGAGCGACACCGAAGCGACAACAGGGTGGACAGACGGGAAACCGTGGGAAATAGCTTGGGGAGAGCTCCGTTGGGAGGGAGCCATGGAAGCGTGCATGGACATGGTGGACGGACAGGAAACCGTGGGAAATAGCTTGGGGAGAGCTCCGATGATAGGGAGCGACAGGCAGGATGGACGGACGGGAAACCATGGGAAATAGCTTGAGGAGAGCTCGGTGGAAGGTACACGTTGGGAGGGAGCGACACGGAAGCGACGGCAGGGTGGACGGACGGGAAACCGTGGGAAATAGCTTGGGGAGAGCTCCGTTGGGAGGGAGCGAGACGGAAGCGTGGACATGGTGCCTGTTGAACCTCACCTGTGTGTATCAAAGCCTCCCAGACCTTCTTCGGAACCTTCTCCGGAACCTTCTCCGGAACCCTGTTCACCCTGACCTGATTCCTTCTCCGGAACCCTTCTCCGGAACCCTGTTGAACCTGCTCTGCACCAAAGCCTCCCAGACCTTCTCCGGAACCTTCTCCGGAACCGTCTCCGGAACCTTCTCCGGAACCTTCTCCGGAACCCTGTTGAACCTGACCTGGCTCCTTCGGAACCTTCTCCGGAACCTCGTTTGAACTTGACCCGACGCCTGCACCAGTGCACACCGGAGCTATTCTGGGCTGAAGAACCTCGTTGAACCTGACCCGGCACCTGCACCAGTGCACACCGGAGCTATTCTGGGCTGAAGACCCCATTAGCTTACGCTGTTGGGGAAAAAAATCTTTACACAGAGGAACTTTTACACAAAGAAACTTGTACGCACAGACGCATTTACAAACAGTAGCTTTTACGCATAGTATGGCATAGAAGTCTTTGTACAGAGAAGTCTTTACCCATCTTTCATCATGTCTCATTTTTCATGATCATTCACCATCTGTCATCTTCATATCTTCATTTTCATGTTCTTTTGGTCAACTCCCTCCGCCATTTCGCACGGTGTTCTGTCCGTCCACGCTTCGTCCTCGCTCCCTCTGCGGCGAAGCAAACTAAACGAGAACGCAGGAATAAATAGCGACTAGAAAGATGGGATGGAGTTAATTACATTAGCAGAAATAGCAACTAGAAGAATGTAGACGTAGCTGACACAGCATGCTGTGGTGAATTGTGGCCCCTGATACCATCAGTGCGCACGATGTTTCAATAAAGATCTTATGTCTTATGTCGATTTCGTGCAGAGCACAGCTGCCCACACCACAAGATTTTTTAAAAAGACGTGCTGCGTGCCGTCTTGCTTTTGGGTTCTCTGGCCCACCTTGTTTTCAGACTGCACATCGCAGGTTCGGAATGGCTCCCACAACCAGATCAGACCAGCCAGGAGAACAAAATCACCAAGATGCAAGAGTTCTCGGGCAAAAATAAAATCTTGGACCACCAGATTTTTCCGACGCTGACTTACTGAGTGCCCTACCGAAGATGCTTGGTTTTGATCCCTCTTCCTCCAGGAAGCGCACTGTGCCCTGAGAGCGGAGGAAGCTTATCAAACTTATCATGCTGGACGCGCCCATGGCCTCATAATCCACCTTCAAACCACCATCTGAAGACATCCGAAGGACATCCGAAGTGCTCAGTGAGATCTTTGATACTTGTCCTTGACAGGACAGCATGACGCCAACTCACCGAGCCTCATAACCGTGGAAGATAGCCAAATCGATGGGCTTGCCTAGGTGCCAAATCTCGAGCGAGTTTCCCGTCATGACAAATGACAAGGACCTTTAAACTGTCTTGGATCCAGTGGTTCAAGCGGAAACTCAAGCCATCACAAGCCACTGTAGTATCTTAACATATCCCAACCAAAGTTTTTGAATCGAAACTCAACAGGGGCCCCTGCAAAAGAAAAAGATCGAATGTATATTTTTTCCCGAATGCGGAGCGAAGGGTTCCCGTTTAACTGTGGGGGTCTGGGGGCCGGGGGTGTGTTCACCCGCTGTTTCGGCCCACGTCCGCGCGAGGACTCTATGGCAGGGCCGCTGGGGAACGGTGCCGAAGGGGGTCCGGGGGGGGAAGAAGGGCGGAGAGGTGCCGAAGCGGGTAGGGGGGGGAGACGGGGGGAGGGGGAGGGGGGTGAGGTAGCTATCCCTCTATTAGGGGAGCCCTGGAAACCTATGGACACCTGCGGTCAGCTGCACTATTTTGTACACGCGAGGTCTGCTAGTCTTGAGCCATGCGGAGTGCGCATGAAAGATGTGAATTAAGTGTACATGTCAACATGCATGAATGCATTGTGGAGACACGTAAAATAAACTAAATCACAAACAGGCACAAATTTTCTTCGTGTCGGAACATGCAAGTCTGTTTCACAGGTAGCGCTCAGCCTGTGATCTGCTGTGAGACGGTCCGAAGACAAAAACAAAACTGTACAAAAGCTACTCTCCGCTGTTGGAAAGCGGTTGGTTTTCGGCTGCTGTCAAGCTACCGCAAATGCGGAACATTGCAATTTTTCTGGGGCTACAAGCCCATAGTGAAATAGTAACCGTAGAAACTCAGCTCATTTTGCCTACGGTTTTCCCCGGACAAATGAAAGAAAATGGACTGATCCGGTGTTTGCGGGATCATGTCAAGCCACGTTCCGTCGTATTTCTGGACCCAACGCTGTCTGGGTACTTGGTACCCTGGGACGTATTCTACTTGAGTGGTATTGGGATTAACTCTATAGTACGACGGCTGATCATAACTGTAACCGTAATTGCGGTGTCCGGAAGAGCTTGAAGCTGTTCCTTGGCTAAGCCATTGCGAACCCGACATGCGGGATGGAGGCGCAGGAGGCTCAGGTACATTAATAGGCCTTTTTCTGGTTGTTTGCCTCTGGTCGGCCTGCTGCGATCTCTGCCTCTGGTCAGCCTGTTGTGTTCTCTCTCTCCACGGCGGTGGAGTCTTCGGTGGTCCTGGCGGATCAGGTGGCGTTCGAGGCTGTTGTGATCCTAATGTTCGTCCGGGAGCCGGAACTGGAGGAGCCTTTACAGGAGGCCTTGCCGATGAAGAAGATTTCGGTGCGGATGTTTCTCTTAAGGATCTTGGTGCAGCCTTGTATTGAACTGGTCTGGCTTGTTCTGCTGGAGCTCGCACTGGTGCCGGAGGCGGTGCCGGTGTTTCGGCTCTGGGTCGATATGCTCTGGTCCTGCTGATCGATCGACTTCTAGTGCGTCCAACATTTCGGTGTGTATCAGTCCGCAGAGGCGGAACACTGTCTCTCCTTTCTTCTCTTTTGTCGAGATATGCTTGAGTTCTCTGCATCCATTTTTCACGTCTTTTATCTTCAGATTCCTTGGAACGGATGCGCATATTTTTCAATGCCTTTAGGGATGCATATGTAAGGAGAGGTGAGTGCCATGCACAGTCCTTTTCTGCCAGACCAAGGTCATATGCCATCAAATGTTTCAACTGTTCAACATCGTTCAACATAACTTCATCGGAAAAAGCAGAGCCTGCAAATCCATCGGCAGAAGCGGATTCTTCTTTTGCACGAGCTTCCGTGACAGCAATCTGTTTACCGTAACAAAGAGAAATTAAAAGCATTGAATCACAATCAGCATCATCTCCACGCATGCTTCGGATGTAATCAGCTGCAGTGGTCGAGGAAACTACGTTATACGTAATACGATTTATCGGACTGCGGTGAAGATTAATCTGCTGAAGGAAACGCTCCAAAATGTCGATGAGGATGCAAGTCCGGTAGTCGGAATGATCGTCTGCCTTAAAGCTTCGCTGTGCGAAAAGATTCCCGTCACCGGACAAAAAGTCACACTGATGTTCAATACAGCTTGCGACAAATTGGAGCCATTTCTGGCACGTTTCTTTATAGGCATTACTCCATGCATATGAGGAGATATGAAAAACCGCAATGCGGCATTCAGCTAACATGAGACGTCGGACGTCATGGGTGTCAGCTCCAAGATTCACTTCACAAGCTTCCACGCCGGAGACGGCAAGGTCATCGTTTCCGTCGATCTCACAGATCGAATGATCAAGAAAATCGAGTGAGGATGCAAGTGGGCGATCGTGCTGGTACACCGTAGATTCGGCATTTTTCTCTATGTCCGGTTTCGGAACACGAGCGCCAGTGGAAGGATCAACAAATTCTCCTGACGTGTTCATGCCATGGCAAACACGAAAAATGGCACCATGCAAAATCCAAAAAGGTGCATCTTTGTTGGACGTTTGAATTTGGTGTTGACACAAAAGTTCAATAAATGAGCCTGTATCATGTGATCCACGGAGAAAAATTGCAAGTGACTGTGACTGGATGTGCGGGTGCACTACCATTCCAATCATGCCGTACTCTTCGGCAAGTTCTCGATGGACGGCAATTCCTCCGTACTCATCGGAAGCTTCGCACAAGCACACAATATGGGCCGCATTACGGAACACTAAATGTGGCAAGGCACGATGATTAATATCAGTTCTGACCCATTTTGGAAATTTTGCGCAACCTCCGATAAACGGAAGACGGTTGATGTGACCAAGGTTCAACGTCAAAATGCCAAGCTGATACGTGTCCTTCTGAAACTCGTGGATGTTCTCCTTAGTGCGCTTGGTAACACCGAGGATTGCTCTCTTACCTAGAAGGCACGATCTGAAGAGTTCCAATAAACGGAGAACCTCCTCTGTCTCAAGTTCATCGCCGTCAGGGTACTTGAAGAAAGCCTCAGGTCGCCAGATCGGAAGAGGCGTCTGGTCCTGGGCATCAACATAGTGCTCCTGAAGAGTCGGAATTCGACATCCAGATGGCATTTCATAAACATATTCTGTATAATCAAAGTCTTCAATTCCGTGACGTGCAAAAGACTGAAGATAAGTGTTTCCAATGGAGCGTCCCTCACGCAGATGCGTGATCAGTTCAGAGAATTTTTCTTGGCGATGTTGAGCATGCTCTCTGCGGGTGGCTCCGAAATACGAAGATTCAGCAAGGACAGCGTCAACCAGTTCTTCGATATCGAAAGGCGATTTGGATGAGCCGATGCTATCTGGAATAAAATCAGAGGACAACTCAGAGGAAAAATTAATAATGTTATGTTTGCAAGACAAGCCGCAGGTGCGGCATTCCAAGCAGTAGGCCATGCCACAAGGGTGGCACCAGAACATTGCCTCTGAATTTCCACAGTCTGCAAAATTCTTACAGCATTGAGGACCCGCAGGGCGAGGAAACCATTGAATTTCATCTGTATCCTTTTTAAACTTTGTGAAAAACTTTTGGGCTGCGTCCGCATCACGGAACAAATCCTTTGCCTGGGCATTCATCTCACGGCGTCTTTTTGTCTTAATAACCTGTCGTCGGCCACCCCAGGGAGATGCGGCCTGGTGATCAACTTCAGTGTTAGGGTCAATGTAGCCGGATGCTTGATCGGAGCTAGCCGCAGCGGCGGCATCCTTCGGCTTCTTAGGCATAGGCTTGGCCTTGACAGGTCCTTTAGGAGCTTCACTCTCCGAGGCGGAAGACTGCTCCTTGTTTCTCTCCTTTGCAAGATATTTCTTAAATCGCTCAGAGATTTCTGCCTTGAGTGTTTTTACTCTTTTGTCTGCCTCTGTCTCAGGTGGGCCGAGCTCTTGGTCGTTCGGAGTTGCGTCGGTTCGAAGAGGCCTGGCCGGACCGGAATTGGCATTACGAAAACTTTCTAGGAACTTCGTTACAACAGGGAGTTTTTCGATTTCTTCTGACACATACTCCACATATTCGGAACGTGACCAGGTGAAACCATCTTGTTCGTTTTCGTTCTTCTTCTCCCAGTAAAGTTGATGATGGCAGACATGCATTGCAAGGTCAATATCGGATGTGTAATCATTCATTCGCCTAAGCTCGCCCGGTTCCGGTGCAACAAGCCAGGAGCGATCAACGAAGGACCAAACACCGCAAAAGCGGGAGAACGGCACGGTCTGATCGGTGAGGACATATCGGTTGTGTGTGATCACTGGACCAAGGCCGATCACAGCACCAGGTCTGGCAATTAAAATGCAATCTGATTCGGGACGTAATACGTCTCTGATCGTACTGAGTGCAGAATCAAGAGTAAAATGCACGTGGTTTCTTCCACCACGGGTGCCTCCTGGGAGCAAACCTAGTCTTCGGATGGATTCAAGATTTTTCTCGTTCGCTCCATGGATGAGGTACCTTAAGGGAAATACTTCAGGTTGAAATGGGCAATGCTGGATCTCGACTTCAGTGGAATGGCCACTTTCAAAACGAATAAAAATGCTCGCAATGTCGAGACCTTCAAGCATGTCGGCTTGCCTTTCCCTGTTAACCTCATCGTCGAACTCTGCCGGCTTAAACCACGTGCCCGGTATCGGAACAATGCCTGGTTGGAAATCATCGGTGGTAACATAGCCGATCATGGCCCTGGCTTTATTAGAGTCGCAGATTACGTGGGCCAGGGGCATCAGGAAGGCAACAGTGTTTTCTCTACGTCTTACCTGCATTGAGAGCTCATTTTGATCAAAGGCTTGCAAAAACCTCTTTCCTTCACGGTACAAGGCACGAATTTTTCTGGCTGTGCCAGGATGGCTAATGAGCTCATGCAGAGACAATGATCCGTCACGGTGCATTAACTTCGTATGGCGAAATATATAAGACAAGTGACGTGACATGGTCTCAAAGTGGCTATCCGCTAAGGCGGAATCATGGTCCTCTTTGGTCTTGATACCGGATTGCTTTCTGAGGACCTGAGAAATGCATTCAGCAAAAACTCGGCTGTTAGGCTGTACAGAATCAAGAGGCGCGCCGAATGCATCATCGATAACCCTGCTACGAGCTTCGGGAGTTCGGGTGTCACGGTTTTGTCTTCGGTCTTGGTATCCGCCGCGCGGAGTATGCTGAGGTCTGTGGCCACGAGGACTGCGGAAGCCCCGTGGTGTCATATCCGCAGAGGCGGAATGATCAGCGCGGCCATGCTTAGAAAACTTGGGTGGCATACAAGAGAAAAGAGTTGGTCACCTTTTGATGCGACCCTTGAGGAATCGATCTTGAAACAAGATCTTCGAGGTGTCTCCAAGAATTGGCTCCCGGGTTCAAGAACAGTGCCAAGGGACGTGAGTCCGGGCGTCGCGAAAAAGAAAAACAATAGGAACCCTGTAAGCCGAGAGATTGCAGACACAAATTTTCTTGAGACGAAAATTTACTCCTCGAAGTATAGCATGGCAAAAACATAATCAGAAATATCTTCATTGAAAAATGTTAACACATGATGTGGCTCAGACAACGTTTCAATGACCCAAGTAGTTAAAAATGCCTTATGTTTGAGTAACGACCGGAATGGCGGGTGAGTATCAACATTCTCAAGTTTGCCAGTGGTTATGGATGACACTAACTGGTCTGGTTTTGCGGTTGACTTAGTAAGTGGATCAGCCAGACAATATTCACTGGCAATATGACTCAGGTCATCCAAGTGTCCGGTGTTACTCTCATGTCGTAACATTTGTATTAAATGATGGGTCTCCTTCTGTTCAGGCAGGTGTGTTGTCTGAGCGGTGGTGACTAAATTGTTTGCATCGGTTCGGATGTGAATGGGGACAATCTCACCACTGATGTCGGCCCAAAGTGCACGCAAAAACAGACAGGTTCCAAAACATTTCATTAAGGCATTCAATTCTGCAACGGTAGTGGATTGTGTTGTAGTGGTTATCTTATGACTCTCATAGTCAATAATCGATCCACGGGTTGCGGAGTTGGAACCGTCTATACGGTGTGTTTGCGTGTCGTAACCGGAGTTGCGGTATGTTCCCTTAGAAGGCAATTTGCGATCTTCAGCTAGAAAAATGACATGAGCACGGTGACTAGACTTATCACTGTTGTTACGGTAGGATGCATCAGGCATGCCAAGGATACGCTGAGAACCCTTCAGAGGCCAGAATCTACCATCAACATATTGACTCTTGAGAGTTCGAACAACCTTGTTGATTTCCCTGACATCGCCTATGGTCGGACTGGCAGCGGCTGAGGCACAACGCGAGAACTTGTAACAAATGTGAACCTGAGTTCTACTCTGTAACCAATTAAGCTGTCCGAGAACTGATCGATAAGCAGTATGAAGTTGAGGATTGCATTGGATGTTATCCTTCAGAGACTTATCAATCTTTACTTCTTCAACTGCATCAACAGCAAGTTTCTGGTCTACAGAAATATATGGTCCATATTTGTCATGATTCTTCCATTTTATGCGTTGTCCTACAAACATAATGTCATTTTTATCTTCTGAACCGACCGCAAAGTTCTTACGCAGACTGGACAAGACCTTGGACTCAAACACCTTATCGCCTGCCATGAACAGGTCATCAACATGAAGGCAAATAAAACCATGTGGTCGGCGTCCTTGGGCGTTGTTTCTGGCTACCGGATCCATAAGATGGTCAATTGCTTCAGAGATGGTTACCTGTTCAGTACTTACACTTCGAGGTGGCTGGTAGGTCCTTGTCTTGGAGGTACTGTCATACAGAACATATGTGCATCGGTCTGCGCGTGTGGGAACAAGTCCACAGTCAAGTAAGGCTTTGTCAATGATTTGCCACCAACGGCGTGGCGCATCATTAAGACCGTAACCAGGTTTCTTAAGCCTAGCACCAATGTAGGGTGGATAACCATACTCAGGTGGAATCTGACAAATGATGTCTCTAGTTTCATCATAGGCTTCACCTTGGAGGAAAGCGGTCTTTAGGTCCATATGGTACAAATCCCAGTGATAGTTCGCAGCCAGCTGTGTTGCACATCGGAAACCTGCTCGTGAAGCTGCTGGACTATCCGTTTGCTGGGTGTTCTTCTGTTTGTCTTGAAAACCCTTGAGGACCCATCTTGCCTTACATTTCTGGAAGTTACCGTCTTTGTCTTTCTTTACGGTAAGAACCCATCTTCCGGCAACGAAATTCCGAACTCTAGTTTTCCTCATATCAACAAGATCAAAAACTTCATTATCAATCCATGATTGGCACTCAGCCTTCTTTGCATCTAAAAACTGTTTGGCAAGCTGTCTCTTCTCTTGTTGTGTTGCTTCCTTCCTCTTCTTGCCAACTAGATAAGAAAATTTGTCTGTCATAGAATACAATGTCATAAAAGCCTTGTCTTCTTCATTGATGCCGTGATATTCTTCAATGATGTCAGATCTGGTCTTGCGGCATCTTGTGCGCTGTCTTTCAGAGACAACGGAATAAGACATACCAATAGAATTAGAAGATTCGACACTACTCAGAGCTACTGGTGAACCATCAATCAATCTAGGCACAGAGAATGAAGCAGTATTACTGCACAACTTTTGTTCCTGGGACAGGAAACACCATTTTGAGTCATCAATAACAAGATCATTATAGTCAAGAGTTTCATCAGTATCTGTGGAACCATAAGGAATTGTTTCATCAGTGTCTTCTTCCGGTTCCTCTTCTTCTTCTTCTTGTGGCTCTTGCTGATCTTGGGTGTCAGGTTGTGGTTCATTCTCTGGCATTGGCGATGGATTAAAAGGTTCATCTCCGTCTAGCGGAAGTATCGGCGGTCCATTGTGTCCGGATGGTGCGGCATCTGGATCAGGCTCGTCATCATCAAAGTCATCAGGCACAGGATCATGTTTGGGTTTCTTCGGTTTCGAAGTGCTTGGAGCGACTACAGCGGGTTGTGTGGTCGCGTTTGGTGTGACTGATGGCTGTGTATCACCCCCCAAATGGTTACTAGGCTGAAATTGGGTTGAAGACGCAGGAGGCATTTGTCTAGATGGTCGAGCCTTAGTTGCAGGTGGTATCGGTGGATCACCTGGTGGACGCTTTGTGCTCTGTGTCATTGGTGTGTCGTCAATGTTTGGTGGAATGATCGTATTGGGCACAATAATTGTATCTGGAGCAACAGGGATGCCAGTGGCTCCAGGAAATGGTGGTTGAGGATGATCAGGTGGTGATGATGGATGAGGTGGCAAATCTGGTGGATCATCTTGTGGTGAATGCATCTCATCGTCAGGCACATCATCACTTGGTCTTGGTGGTGAATGAAATGGTGTGTGAAACTGATCATCATCTGGAGGAAAGCCGGGATGCGGCGTGTGTGGTTCGTCAGGCATGGGAACATCTGGAAGGTGTGGTGATGAAGGTGGTATGTTCGGATGTTCAGGCGGATGATCATCATCTTGGTCGTTGTTCTGCTGAGGTGGAAGACCCGGTGGAGGGTCGATGTTGGTGTTTTGTTCAGGAATGTCATCTGTATTATCTGTAGGAATACTTCCATCGTTGTTCCAAAACAATATTGCTGACCAATGGCTAGCAATCAGCTGCGACATATCTCTAGGATGTACGCGCAGAAAAACGTGTGACGTATCTTTCTTCTTCCAAAGTAAGAGCACGCCATGTGTGTGGCGGTATTCAACGCGCAATGGCTGAAAACTACCACGAAAAATGATTGCGTTGTCAAACATGGACGTACTTAAATACATCTGTCTGACATGTGAGACATCTTGTTGTGCTTCGATCTGAACAGGATGATAAACATTACCAGCGGGTAGAGCATTAATGCGGTTGAGCAAGCGTTTCGTGTAATAGTCACGTACTGGAAGACCCTGTTCGTACAAGTCAGTTGCCAACACCGGATGTTCGGATGCCGTAAGAGCGGCAAGCTGATTTTGCACTCCTCGCAGTTCATCGAGATTCAAGTCTTCCAGCAGGTCTACTGCAAGTGACAGCTGCGATGGATAGAGAGCCCGTGAATTTCCTAATGGAAGGATGCATCTGATCAAAGTGCTGCAAAATCGGTATGGATAAACTTGTGCCAACTTCGTTCTTGATCCATATCCTGGTGCACTACCTTCCAATGGTTGATGATAATGTTTTGGATCATTTTTGGACTTACTATTACATCTCTTGAAAACTGGATTCAAGACTCCCTCAGGAAAATTGTTAAGTAAGGATGTTGGTTTGTAGTAATAGTATCCATTTGGGTCTCTCATACCAAAGGCGCACATATCTAATGTTCCTTAGGTTACGGTTTGCTTCATGAGAAGGCGCTGAAAGTGTTTGGTAAACCAAATCTTGGAAGTCGCGGGATTCTCAATGATGAAAAATCTGCCATGTTCAATCTGATAAAGAGCGACTCTTGCACAAAATTCTACCATGGGGAGATACTTTTTCCTTTTCTGATAAGTATCGGCAGGATCATTAATATTCTGCATTTGACTCCATGGTCCACAAACAGGTGCCATGTGGATGATTTTTGGCTGTTGTCGCTCAATGACTTCCATTGCCTTTCGCCGGCCTTCGGCAGTGAGCAAGTCGTAACCTGTGCGGAGGTCAATTGGAGCGCCGACTCGAAGCCCTTGCATCGCCGCTGCTTGACTAAGCTTAGCGGAGCCGCTAAACAGCTCAAGGAAATCTAATTTTCCGGTCATAGCTGGCTCCCATGTATAACAACCATATGTAATACCTTCAGGACCTGACTGATTGGCATCGTGTTCTATGATGTTATTTGCATGGTCATCTGAGCGGCAAGTGGACTTCACTGCTGTACAGGCGCCCTTGGCCGAAGATTCGGCACCGGCGGCAGCTTTGGCCGAAAAGTCGGCACTGGCAAGTGCAATTGGTTCTAAAGGAATGTCAATATCCTCAATAGGATTATGGTCTTTTCTTATTTTACTGATGTTGACCTTCACGATTCTGGTTCCTAAGTCAACTCCAACCATACTGCCATCTACTGAAACCAACTTCCCTTTTATCCATTTTCCTCCATGTGAACCGTCTGATTTGATTTTTGATTTGTCTTCGGTCCAATAGTAAACTTTATCTCCAGGAAAGAATGGTCCATCACTAAGTTGAAGTTTACTTGCAATATCTCTTCGAAGGTCATCAGACTGTTTTGCCTCTAGAAACTTTCGCATCGCCAGTGACCTTAGTGCTTCAATCTGTCTCTCAGGAGCAGGGGCCTCAGTCGTGAGCTGTGCTGGATTCATGAGCTCAATCGCCGTAAGATCGGCAGGCCTTCGGCCAAATGCTAATTCAATAGGAGTGACACCACCGAGTGTTACCATGGTGTTCCTTGAAATGCAGGCTTGTCTCAACAACTGTTTGTAAGTAATGTTGGCAAGCAATGGATCATTTTTCAAGGAAATTAGCATTAATGAGACCTGTTTCTTGAACATGCGAATGGCTGCTTCAGCTCGATTTGGCCATGGTGTTCCTGGTCCTAGAGAGATTGGCCTGATGCTGTGCCGGTTGTAATAACTCTCCATCTCAGTGCCCATAAAAGCTTGATCGGCTACAATGTATTTTGGATTCAGCTGATAAGTTTCAAAGTATTCTTGAAGATGAGAAATCGTCACCGGATCAGATCTGTTTTGAACTACAAAAGCAGTAGTCAAAGAGGTTGCACCGTCATATATGAGTAGGAATTGAAGTTTTGACTGAGGATTGATAGGAACTTCTCCATGATCAATGAATGTAAGTTCACCAAAGACTTCACTTCGAATTCCGGAAACCTTAGCTCTTGATGGTGCAATCCTGGCAGTAGAACATGTGTCACATGATTTAGTAATCTGATCAAACTTGTCATAAATTTCTTTTGGTAACTTCAGAGCCGATGTTCTTCTCTTGAATTGTTCAGTGGTCATGTGATAATGCTTCAAGTGCAACTTGAGAAGTTCAGTAGGTGATTGAAGCTTATCATGAATTCTCTGAAGTGCAAGTGACAAGGTTCCCTTAGGTGACGGTTCCTTTTTCTCTTCAAGTTTCACTTCAACCTTGGATTCCGGTTTAACTTCAGGTTCCTCTTCAATCTGAGGCTCCCGACGTCTTGGGATACCGTCCTTCGAACCGGAACTTGGCCCAGAGGCCACCATTGGCTCTTCATCGGGATCAAAAGGTTGAGCTGGTACTTCTAACTTGCTATCAGGCTGAATTGTTTTCTTGACAATCTTCTTAGAATCAGGCTTGGCCGGTTTCGGCACCTCTGCAGGCTTAGGCTCTGATCCCTTGAATCTCTTGCAACCTTCCTTGTTTGTGTGTGGTCGATGTTTACCATTGCATGCTGGGCATGTGATGTCTTCGGACTGAAAGCTGTACATCGGTTTCCAACTGGAAGTAGCAAGAGCCATAATGTCAAGGACTGGATGGTTGGATGTACTGACCGCCAATGCGGTGCGCTGCATTCCAAACAGTGGACAAGTCATGAACTCACCTACAGGAGTGTGTTCAATGTTCATGCGAAGATTCCTCATTTGTTCAACTGAAAAGAGGATAGGAACCTTACCTTTGTCCAGGATGTCAACGCATGTTGTGATCCAACCAGTTTGTGCACGATCATTGCGAAAATGAATCACTAATCTTTCCTTGACAGTAGATTGTTCTCCATTGGCAAATGAAAACTTACTTGAACACGGTTGCTTAGAAAACCAAATGTGATCACGCTTGGGATGTTGCTGGCAAGCCTGTACAAGGCGATCAATGGCAAAGCGGGATCCCATGGCTCGAGTGCAACCTGAGTCAAGGATGACATAAGTCGGATGAGAACCTAAATCTACATACTCACAAAGCAATGCTTGTTGGGCACCATGATCATAATTTAGGAATACACACTCTTCCGTAGAGACGGAATCGAGCGGGCTTGTGCACAGCTGAAACGAATGCAGATCACCGTTTCCGGTAGAAACACTCTTCTCAACTTGGCGAATGCTCTTCAATAGGGACCTGTTCAAATCAGAAAAGCACTGGTACATCACAGACACGAACAGAAGCACGAATGCAAGGGCCTCTACAAGTTCGTGTCCGAACAATCGGAACAAGCGGATGCCTGAAAAACAGAACCGGTTGATCTTGTCGGTCTGTCCGTCCTCGAAATTGACGTCTGAATGCTTGTCCTCGGAGTCGGTCAGTTCCTCAGCGGAAGCAAAATACGACCAATTGTACCAATCACCTTGGGAGTAATCTCCGTCATATCCGTAGTAGGATTCATAACCTGACCAGTCATCTGTCCAGTATGTGTCATAGTCATAACTCCAGCTTTCTTCGGCATGGGCTGTTTCTTGTTTTTCAGGGGCTTGTGATGCACTGGATGATGCAGCCTGTGCTACATTAGCTTGTGGAGGCTGTGACAAAAATGGATTGGTTCCTCCTTTGTTCTTCGCATCACTTTTTCCTTTTCCTTTCCATGAAGGCATTCCTTTGAAAGAATCCTTTCCTTTCATCATTCCTTTCTTGCCCTTTTTACTTTTTCCTTTGCCCTTGCCTTTCCCCCAGAAAGCCGTGTCTTGCTGGTCATCTTCCCATGCTGCAAAACCTTTGCCTTTTGACCTCGGGCGGAAGCCGGGTCTTGATTTCTTTCCTCCTTTCTTGCCATAACCTTTTGGTCTACCTTTCTTGAAGGACCTGCCGTAGATGCGGCGCTTAGAGTATGAACCCTTGGCGCTGAGAACCCAGAACTCGTTCTCCGTGTACAGACCTGTGAAGCCTTCTTCACCCGTCTCTTCATCGAAAACCCAAAATCCGTACTCACCTTCTTCGGTCTCGCCCTCGTCGATGACGTAGAAGTTGGACCGCTTGCGGTGCGTGATATTTGGGTCTGCAACACCTGTGCGGGAAACGGCAAAAAGTTCTAAGAACAGCTGTTTCACTTGGAGATAGGTGTATTGAGGCATTGCAATCTGACGGATGTTCATGGACGAGACAAAGCGCTCTCGCTGTTGCTCGTTGAGGTCTGCTTGCACTAGAAAAATCAGTGACATCAAATTGTCTGACAATGGAAACTGCTGTGCATGTCTGGTCCTTCTATTGGTTATGGTCTGTTCTCTCAGTTCTTGTTGATAAGCTAGCTTATCTTCATCTGTTACTATTCCATTATAGTGCAGTCTTTGCTCATCTGTGAGTGCTGCCGTAAATGCCGGAGTGCCTGCTTCGGGAAGATCGGATATGTCCAGCAGATCGGACCAAGAAGCCAACAAACGCTTCTGCGCGATCTCAAATCGCCCTATCCAGTGCACGAATTCACTCTGGCCTCGATATGTGCGAAACATCTGGAGGAATCGCCAAAGGAACACATGATTTACTCCCTTCACGAAGTATGGTCTCAATGTGTCCTTGAAATGAGCGAGGCCACGATCCGGATCTCGGAGTAGGGCATTATCGAGCATCGACTTATAAAAAGAAGCGGAACCAATGAGGGCATTCTTTAATGATGGTCCGTGTTTATCTGCATCCAATGTTGTGATCCCCAACCAGTCATCAATTAAATCTTCATATTCAAACCAGCTTGATTGGCCATCAAATTGGGGTGGAACCTTTGGTGTCATTTTGATGCCCATCCGGTTTTCGGAATGACTGGTGGCGGCATATGCTTCAGGCTCTTCATAAGAGACAATCTGGAGTTGTTCTTCATCTGAATCCATGTTGTGGATTAAGACCATGGCAGCTACTCTAACTTGACCTACAGGTTGCTTCCGCAAGTCCGATATACGGAATGTATGCAGAGAACGGCAGTTCGGCACATGGATCTAGACTTGGCGAAGGCACAAGCTCCGCTACCACTTTGAGGTAGCTATCCCTCTATTAGGGGAGCCCTGGAAACCTATGGACACCTGCGGTCAGCTGCACTATTTTGTACACGCGAGGTCTGCTAGTCTTGAGCCATGCGGAGTGCGCATGAAAGATGTGAATTAAGTGTACATGTCAACATGCATGAATGCATTGTGGAGACACGTAAAATAAACTAAATCACAGGGGGTAGGGGTGGCGGGGGCATTCGGGTTCGCGGATTGTCTTGTTCAATAGAACATGCCCAAGCCTTTCTATCCTTTCTTCTTTCCCTAGAAAACTATGAAAAACTCCTGGGAAACCTTCCGTTGGGACCCACTGCAATGGAAGATATTCTCCACATCGATGTCTGCGCCCTGGCGCCTCGGAGGGACAGCTTCACCAGCTTCGCCATCCCGGGAAGATTTTTCCGAAGATGTTTCTGTGTCCTTCCTAGTCATCCCTTTGTATAATATAGTTATATGATGTTATATATAGTTATATGATTTACATACATTACATATAAATATACATGACATGTGACATGTATATATTATGTATTTGCATTGTATTTGTATCGTTTTTGAACATACATTTTCTGTATGACATACTGTTACATACTGGCCGAAGCTATTGAGATTCTTGTTATGTTGGAGGGGACTTAACCTTCCCAGTTCCCAGTTTGTTCAGTCTTACCAAAACAGTGTTTCAATTTTCAATGTGTCATCGTCCGCGAGCTCTGAGGTCTGGTGAGGTTAGACTAAGACTGCAGCACCAGGTATTGAGAGATTTCAAAGCGCAAAGCCTGCCATGACTTTCAAACCAAGCGCCACGGTGTCAGTTGAATTCAGTGCGTAGCTGAATTCATCCTCGCGTACGTGAGTATTGAAAACCTATTTCACGCTCCAAGCACCCATTTACCCTAAGAGGCCGTCCAAAATTCACCCCTCCAACCTTCGTCCATCAACTATCATCCCAATTCATCTTGGTTCAACCCCCTGAGGAAACGACATGGGTTTTTACTCCCTCTGTCGTTCCTGCAGATCTTCCCTCCGCCGGGTCATCTCAGACATCTCCCATGGATCCATCCAGTTGCCTTCTCCTTTGCCATGAGATCCGAATCCCAGAAGTACCTGGACTCTGAGGTCAGCCACAGAAAAAGTCCAGCAACCCTTGATTCACCTTGAGTTGGGACCCCATTTTCAGAGTATTCAAAAATATTCAAAATATCTGCAGATTTTGCAGTTCTTGGGAGCTTGCTCTGCTGTGGAGTTTCACATGTACATCAGTAATCATCAGTACATCTTTTGTCACCATTTATTATCACTCAACGCTTCAGGCAATGTTACCATTCGAAAGAAAAACCCAGTTGCTACTTCTCTAGGTCCCATCGCTGCAAATCCACGGGGATCACGGGCAATTAGCCAAGTGCAATGGAGTGTTCCTTAGGGCACTCTCATTCCATCGCTTGATCTTCTCACTAGAAAGGAAAGGTTGAAAAAAACTGCAACTACAAATTACAAAGGTCCCGGAAAATCTGGGAAGGCGGTAAAGATGGTTTGGGGATGCCATCAGCAGAAAGCCATCAGCAGACTGCATCCCAAGCAACTGCCAGGGCTGATTAGGCAGAGAGACATCCGCACCTGGCCAAACCCTCCCAGAATACCCTGACCGGTCAATAAATTGCTGAGTTTCCCCGTGTCAAAGTAGACCATGAAACGACAAAGTTTGACCGTCTTCAAGTTTTGGAAACGCCCTGCTCTGCTCTGTACAAAAACTAAATCAGGTCATTCTTTATGGAAATTTGTGGGATGTTTATCCCGAGTTCGCATCTTCATGCATCTTCTACCTGGATCAGCATCCCAATAAAAAGATCCGCGAGAACTCGGCTATGGCACCATCTTCTAAGGCTGATTTTAGCTTGTCGATGTTGCATTCAACGCACGCCTGGCTGCAGAGAGGTTGCATCGAAATTTCAGGGACTGGCCCTGTTCCAAGAATCGAATCTGAAGAACATGGTTCAATCGCGTTCAAGTGGGCAATCAGTCTGCGATTTCGGATTCCGCAAACACTCCATTTCACCATTTTCACCCTCAGTGGAAGAATCCCAAACGATCTCACATGTTCTCTGGTTGCGGCTTTAAAATGCTTTAAATCCAATGGGGGAATCCTTCAAGAAGTTCCACTGGAAGGTCCAATCGCCAGATCCCAGCTGAAAGGTCTGAAAGGCCTCCAACATATCCTCATCCGGTTGAAACACATCTTCCGGATCCTCGTTAGATGCCTGTCGTATGAACAGAGCGGTCACTGATGGATGGGCAGCTGTTTTTTCTGTGGCATACGCCAAAATTCAATGGATCAAGATCAAATTGGTCTCAAGTCTCAATCCAAACGTGTAGCCATTGAATCCAAACTTGATAATGGATCAAACTAAAATCCAATGGTAGTCCAGATTGGTATCAATCAAATGGATCAAATTTGATACGCCAAACTTGTAGCCATTGAATCCACCCATCTATGGCCTTGTAGTTCGCGTCTGCTAGGGGGCCGTTATACCTGCACACCCAGAAACCCGACTTTGAAAGGTCGGAATGGAAGACAACGCAACAAATCTTGTTACTTTGTTTCACCATGAAAATCTAGTGGTAGTGGTACTGAATTTTGATCACGTTTGGTCTAATGTTGGAGGCTTTTGACCTACTTTTAACAAATTCTGACCTCTTAATAACCCAAAAAAAGGTAGAAAGAACTGTTCTTCCAGAATGTGAAATCATGATTGTTTCCAGATGGTTTTTAAGTTTTCCAACTGTCTATCTATGGCTGGGGGGTGCTATAATTCTGGTTATGTAATCTTGATCCATACTGTGATCCATACTGGTTGTTAGCTGCAAAACCCGGCAAGGGGCAATTCCGATGGGAAAGCTGGGCAGAAAACTGAGCAGCCCGGCGGCTTTGGCGGAGGCGGAGCTGGAATGAACCTAGGAATGGCGCTGTGCGAAAAACTTTCGCTGCTTGGATTCTGTGATGCATACCCTCTGGTGAACTAACATAGCTATTGAAAATGGCTATCTATAGTGGATTTTCCCATTAAAAATTGTGATTTTCCATTGCTATGTTAGTTCACCAGAGGGTACCGCATACGTTTCATAGAAGGACTGTATTTTGTTCATGTTTCCAGGCGCACTTTTCAGGAGTCCAAAGAAACGAAGTCTTGGGGCGGTCGTGTCAAGGGGCTGTCCCCGGTCCCCATGCTGACCAAGAACTCATCTCCTTTCTGGTAGGGCGGCTTGCCATTGATCGTTTCACCCACCTGCCAAGTACAACTGCTTTGAGACCTAAATAGACCTAAAGGACTAAAGATGACTAAAGGGTCTATGATTTCCCAGAAACCTGGCGGAAAGCCAAAGGCTTCGAATTTCTTCTGCGATATAGAATTCAATCCTGCCACTTATCCCGTCCAACTGGCTTACATTACTTTGAGACGACCTTCGAGATTTTGCTGCAATCAGGACACCCGACTCTCTCGTTAGAACAACGAAGCAGTTTAAGTTTAGGTGCTGATTTTGGCAAACCATGGCAAACCTTTAAGTGAGGCCAAAAAATAGTGACGAAAAATACATCATGATAATGATGACATAACGATGTGACACCTTTCCCCAAGCACATGGACCCTGGTGGAATAGGCCAGGCGCACAAAGGGGTCTTGGGCATCTTCCGGTGAGGGACGAGTCCATGTTACCTAACAAAGCAGAAATCAGCTCCAGCTGCCACAAAGTTGGTGCTGGTGCTTGGAATCTGGTGGTAAAACAGTGGTAAATGCTTGGAGTATGTTCTAAACATGTTGAAGTTTGAAAATCACCTGCGAAACGCCAGCATTCTATGCAGTAATCAGCCCTTTCCGTCAGGGAACCTGGTCCAGGGCACGACAATAGTAGTAGACCTGGCACATAAACTAGCTGGATCATGCTGGATCCATGCTGATGCGTGCGGAAACATTGTGGGTTTCACTGAGGTCATCCTCGTCATCAGCCTATCTTATTCCTTACCTGCCTTACCTGTCCCCATGCTTGTCATTGTCATCGCCATCCTCGTCGATATCGTCATCATGTCATCATCGTACTTACAAGGCAAAAGATAGGAAAAATATGGAAAAATAAATACATAAACAAGTGCCTCTGAGTGCACTGTGACAACTGCAAGCAAGGCCTGTGGGAAGCAGAAGTACGTGCTGCCGTCATTGGTTGCAAAAGCTTCCCATCCTGCCATTGCTGGTGCACAGGCAGGGCACGCCAATCCAAACCAGACTCAGACGCTGGGAAAAAGAGTAACAGAATCTTGAATCCATCAAGGAATGGTTCGCTGTCTCGCAAACAACCAAAACATTAGAGAAAAGTGAAGTCCCACTAAGAATTGCGCTCAATCTAACCTGTTCATACCTGTTCTATCTTTCTGTTACTCTAAACCACCACAAAAAATGGTCCCAACCTCTGCCGCACCTTCCGGCAGATCATCCACCTCCACGGGCACCGGACCAGGTCCCGCCTCAGCGTGGATTGTTTGTTCCGCAGCACAACCGAGCGGAGGCCGAGATCCCAAGGTCCCGGCTGCCATGAGGGGCTGCAGCTGGCGGCACTTCTTTCTCCGAGATCCGAGAAGAGAATTCCCCGAATGGTGATAAAAAACATGAATTACATGATATAAAATCTGATATTACCGATATTGGTGAGAAAAATCTCCTGTAAGTCAAGCGTCAAGCGACTCTGGTGCGGACTCCACTTTTGGAAGACTTTGAAGGACTTTTGGAATGCATGCGGCTTGCAGCTGTTTGTGGTTTCAGCGTTGGACTTTCATGCGTCGTGGACGTTGGATCATTTATTTCATTTATTTTCTCACAAACTTTTAGCCGAAGTTGAAGCGCAGCAAGGAAGGATTTGTGAGATGTGACAAGGCATAGCAGCATAATGCTACAAACCCAAATCAGCGGTTGCCAGATCTTGGATGCCCCCAGTTATGGAGACAAGCTTCAATTGATTCTAGGCAAAAGCAAGCAAGAGTTTGCGCTCTCTTTTTGGGGTCTTAGTTGTAAAGTGCCCTCTCAAAGCTTTGTCCAGCTACAGAAACTTAGAGCTTGTCCAAGTAGTCGCCGAGCGCTGGCATCTCAACCTTCAGGTTCTTGCGCTTTCGGATGCCCAAGATCAGCTCCTCCATCTTGCTGCCCTTCTCCATGGGATTTCCAGACAAGTTCTCCCAGTGATCAAAGACACACTGTGGGAAGGCCTGTCCACTGGTAGCCTGACGCAGAGCTGCCACGAAGCCGAAGGACTCTGACACAGGCAAGTGTGCCTTCACCTGAACCAAAGGCGTGCCCTCTCTCTGATTCTCCTCAAAGACACAGCCACGGCGCAAGTTCATGCAATTGTAGACTCCGCTCATGGCCTCCTGGGGGCATGTGATTTCCACCAAGAAGACAGGCTCCTGCAGAGTAGGCTTGGCCGTGAGCTCTGCAGCGAAGCAGCATCGACGAGTTGGAGGCATGATCTGCCCAGCACCACGGTGGATGGCATCCGTGTGCAAGGTCACATCCATCAGGTTGAAGCGGATGCCTCGCATGTTCTCTTCGCAAAGAGGTCCTTCCTTGGTGGCCCACTGGAAGGCACTGTTCACGTGCTCCTTGATCTCAATCAGGTACTGCACACCAACAGTAGCATCCACCACAAGGTTGGCGCCATCCGTCTCAGGACCATAGCACCAAATCTTGGTCTGAGCCACACTCTTGTCCCAGTCAAACTTCTCGCACAAAATCTTGGCTCTCTCCTTGGGGTCCGCCTTGGGGCCAACAGCGCCATCTTCAATGGCCTTGCTGAGCTCTTCATCCATGGGTTCCGCCTTCAGGTAGATGCCTAGAGCGAAAGCCGGCTGAGCATGCGTGTCTCTAAGTCAGAAGTTCACAGACCTAAACAGCACAGGACAAACCCTGAGGATGCAAACGATGCAAACCGCAAACCCCGCTATGACTGTAGGATACTGCAGGTGTGACCCAGGACCTGGGCCTACGTGACCTCGGGGACCTACCTGCAAGGAAACCCTCAAGCCCGGATATTTCAATGACAAGGGGCGGTTGTGCTTGTTGGGGGACTTGGCCAAGCATGTCTGGTTGGACTCCTCAGCCACAGTCTCGCGGTAGGAGACCACTGGATCACTGACAATGAAGTCGCACTGGGCATACTCATCCTTCAAGTCCTTCAAGCAAATCTCAACATGCAGCTCGCCGCATCCGGCAATCACGTGCTCTCCGCTTTCCTCAGTAGTGCACACCACCAATGGATCGGACTTGGAGAGTTTCTTCAAACCCTCCACCAGTTTGGGCAGGTCCTTGCCATCCTTGGCCTTCACTGCAACCTTCACAACAGGGGACACACTGTACTTCATGTCAGCGATGTTGTGGGCGTCCTCGAGCGTGGTGATGGTTCCTGACTTCAGGATGTACTGGTCGACACCGACCAGGGCCACAGTGTTGCCGCAAGGCACATCCTGAATCTGCTCGGTGGTACGGCCCATCATCAAGACGGTTCGCTGAATGTTCTTCACGTGCAAGTCCTCCTTGCTGCCTGGTTTGTAGTATGGGCCCTGGATGCGAACCTTCTGTCCGGTTGCAATGGTGCCAGAGAAGACTCGGCCGAAGGCGTAGAATCTGCCCTTGTCAGAAGTGGGGACCATCTTCGAAACATACATCATCAAAGGACCTGCAGGATCACAGCTACGGATGCCCTGGGCTGCGGCATCATCCATAGGGCCCTCGTACAAGTTCTCCACTCGGTACTTCTGAGCTGTTCGGGGGGAAGGCAGCTTGGTCACAATCATGGCCAACAGGGTGTCGGCGGCGTTGATCCAAATCTGCATGGTTCGCTTCATCAAGGGCTTTCCAGTGAGGGCTTTCTCATCACCCTTCAAGACAATGCCCAAGGTGCCCATCATCTTCTCATACTTCTCCTTGTCATCATTCATGATGGCACGCATGAGCTGATTGATTGGGCCCATGATGAACTGGCAGAAGGCACGCTGCAAAGGCTCAGTGCAGCCCTCTGGCTGCTGCACGTTGGTCCACACCTTCTTCTTGGCATTGAAGAAGGAGTCACCCCACATGCGCTGCATCATTTTTTCCTTCTCAACACCCATCTTCTGCGCATAGATCTTGGCAAATCGCTCAGTGGTGAAGCCCCATCCATGCAAACCGCTGCCAAATGCGACAGTACCCTTCTCAGGCTGCACCTGCACATCACCCATCAAAGAATCATTGTAGGTGGCAATAATCACGTTCACATTCTCAATGGCATTGCGGAAACGAGAGTACATGTCCTCTGCTTCCATCTGCAACTCCAAAATGCAACGGTCCACTTTGTTCACAAACAGGCAGGGCCTCACACGCTCCTGAAGAGCTTGGCGCAACACAGTCTCGGTCTGGACAGCACAGCCCTCAATGCAATCAACGACCACCATCGCACCATCGGTGATTCGAAGAGCTGCAGTCACTTCCGAGGAGAAGTCGACGTGACCTGGGGAGTCAATCAAGTTGATCAAGTGAGGAATAGCTCCCTTGCCATCCTCCTCATCGTGTTCGAAGTACAGGGACACTCCTTGGCTGGCGCAAGGGTTTGACGCTTCATGCGTTGTTCAAAAACGAAGATCGTATCTGCAGAACGGCCGGAAAGCAAACTGTCTCTTTGTTAACTGAATGAAAACGGTATCTTAAAAAGAAAAAAAAAAAAACAACAACAACAACTGTCTTCAGACCAAGGTGCCAGTACTCTTGATGGTGACACCTCGCTCTTGTTCATCAGCTCGTGTGTCTGTGAAGCGCGCATCGCCTGCGGCTTTTGCCGAGATAATTCCTGCCTTGCAAATCAAGGAATCAGTCAAAGTTGACTTGCCGTGATCCACGTGCGCAATGACACTCATGGAGCGGATGTTATCCGTCTTGTCCATGATCTGTCGCATCTGGTCCACCGTGAAGTTCGGCATGGTCGGATGAAAGCTGTTGCAAAATTGTTCGGAACTACGAGGCTTCAATCTATGACTGGAACAGCTGCAAAGTCAGCAGTGGACAAAACATAGACAGACGTGCAGTAAAAAATGCATGTCCTGAATGCTTGAATGGTTCCCCCAGCTGAAACAAACCTGAAAGCGAAAACAAATCACTAGTCATTGTTCCAATTCCAGTTGCAAAACATCCTGTCTTGTTTTCGTCTTGGCAGGTCTAAATTTGTTCATCACATTCTGCTCATCCACTGGATCAACGCAAGTTCCAATCCAGAATTTTCACCCGCTGTGGAACAGGCGTATTGCACCACTCTGTTTCGTCGGCTCCCCATGCCCGCATGACATGACACCATCAAAAGTGTGTGAAATATTTTCGCACTGACATTTATAAGTGATCCTATTTGTGTATGCGCTACATATGTATGTATACTGTATATATGTATCTGTGTATATATATATATGTATATGTACACAATCCAACACTTGATGCGGGTCATGCGAGTTGGTTTCACTGCCAGGGTGCGACGCTCTTTCAGGTGGAGCTGTCGCAACTTTACTAGAACTGGCCAACCGAGGGGAAACTGCTAATAAAATTTTCTGTGCTCAACAGTTGCAGCACTCGGTGCGCTATCGGATGAATCTCCATGGAACAAGTCAACCCCGGAGCAATTCTTCACAGCGCACAACAGGCGAATCAGAGCATCGTCCTCAAACAGTTTCAACGCTGGACCAACTCAACGCTGAGGACTCATCAATATCACCTGATTGTTGCTGAGGCCAACGGCGCATGTTGCAACCCTGGCACAAAGCACAGGTGGAATAAGTGGACAGCAAGGATTGATAGGGCTCACCATTCAATATCTCCTCCAAGTTGTTCTCTCCGAGATTGCCAAAATAACCTGGTCTTTGGTGTAACGACCCAGCAGAAGAACCAAAAAAACTGTTCCCTCGGTTTGGTTTTTTGAATTAAGAGAAAAAGTTGTTCTTGATGGTGACAATCGGGTTACCATCTTTTTTTCTCGAGCTCTAGCCAACGATGAAGCAATGTGACAAACACATGGGAGCCCAGCAACGCACCGGACATGGCGCAAAGATGTGACTACTTGGGGAAATGAATGAGAATAAATGAATGAGACAAACAAACAAAGATAGATTGATCGATAGATAGGTAGATAAGAAGATAGGTAGATAGACAGACAGACAGACAGACAGATAGATAGATGGACAGGTCGATAGACAAATAGATGGATAGATGGACAGATCGATAGAAAAATTCACGGATAAATGGATGGATGGATAGATGGATGGATACATGGATGGATGGATGGCAGGATGGCTGGATGGATAGATAGATGAATAGATGAATAGATAGGATATAGGATAAGATACGGTAGGACAAGATAAAATAGGATAAAATAGAATGCTGCAAATGTGATAAAATAGGATAAAGCCAGACTTGACTATATAAACCAACTAGACTAGATTTGATTTGATGATAGATTCGTAGATATGCACAAATATGTGCAATCAAATGTGATTATACACAGCCAAATACATTATAATATACAAATATAATATTCAGGTACGGTACAATATCATAGATATCTTGCTGATATGCTTATATACTTATATACGATTATAAACACAGCTCTTCACGATGTGCATAGACAAAGAAGTTGGAAGGAAGAATGACAGGACATCTGTTGTCCACGCGTAGTACTGGAGAACTAACAGCAATGACGCCCCCGAAAGGTAACGGTGAAACTATCTTTAGACTGGAAAATGTCCACCACGTGGCCTCCAAACAAAAAACTGTTCCAACACAATCAGTGAAACTATTTTCGGTCTGGCAACAGAAGACCATTACAAAACGTACACGCGTAGACAAATTAGTGTTTGACTGCAAAGGATTGCTGCCTACGAGGCGATTCTGTGCTTTAGCGACCGGTGTTTGCTGGTGTTGTTGCTGCACTCAAGCCTTTGCAAAACCACCTTTGAGGCATTCATCGCAATACCCAAAGACCAAACTTGTTAAAACACAAGCCCATTTCAAGAAACCCCCATATGCGAAGCTGGCGAAATATTCAATTGAAAACGGGTTTGAAATAGAGTCCAGAAACCCAACTGAAGCCCCTGGTCATTTGGCGCGCAACACACGTTGAAGCGCCCATCCGCTGCCACCCAGACCTCCTTAGCCAAGAAAGGGCAGGGAGCCCCTGGCGCCAAATCTTCAGCGGCTGTTTCGGGTATCACATGGATGCCCTCCAACAGGATGCCTCAGCCATCAGAAATCATCTGAAACGGCTACCTGTTTTCAAAGCCATGAATTCCTGAAACGCAACAATACCCCCGTCAGAGGAAATGCAAGCAGTGGATTTTGAACGCACCTTCCACAGGCTTTGACGAACATAGACTAGCAAACTAGCCCATTGCAACATGTGAGAAAGAGCTGGCTATCCATCCAAAAAATGCCCAAGAACCCAGGCAGCAGCATGAATTCTACGAAGTAAGGGAGCACGCTATTTTGTCAAGTCACTGTTGGCGTTGGCAATCTCTTCTGCAAGTGGTATCATCCTATTCCAGCGGCTTACAGCATCAGCATCTCTCTTCATGGAGCGGCCATCCATCTCTTTCCAATGCGACCAAAGATGATGGCCCTTGACCCTGTTGATGCCCAACTCAGCTGCAAGACGAATGATATCTGGTATCTCGTGGTAGTTCTCCTCCAGAAATGTCAGCTGGAGAGTGAGGCGGCAAAAGTGTCCGCCGGCTTTTACAAGAGCATCCCTCTCAGAGACCAAGACCTTCACGTTCTCCAGTACATCCTCAAACGTCTGGCCGTGCATGATGGACTCTTGAGTGCCTTTGGTCGCTCCATTCCAGGAAATTTTGATGTCCGATGTGATGGGAAGCACTTTTGGTGCCCAACCTCTTGCGCCAAGCTTTGGAAAAGTGCCATTGGTGGTCAAATTCAAACGGAGGCCTGGCAAGCCTTGATCCTTCAAGCGTCTGTCTTGCTGTTGGATCAGGGATAGCATCTGCTCGAAGTGCTCGTACAGCAACGGCTCTCCCATAGTTGAAGGTATCACCTCCAATGCAGTGGAATCTCCCGGGGCTTTGAGATGCAGATCAACAAATTCTTCAAGAACTTTCTCCACCAGCTCGAATGGCATCCGTCTCGGACTAAGTCCCTTACGTTCTGCCTTGACTGTGGAGTACTGCGAAAAACCTTCGCACATGTCGCAGTGTAAGTTGCAATCATCTGGATTCGTATCAAAGGTGATACGCCATGGCAACAGCTTGCCCTGCCGCACATTGGACGACCTGCGATGCTGAATGGCTCTCCTATAGAGCTCCACCATCTGGTCGACATGGTCTGCTATGGGTGGGATCTCACCGTTCTTTGACAACCTCAGGCGTCTTGCTGTCTGTCAAGCCTTGCAATTTTTAATTTCCATATAGTTTGGACATGTTTGGGCACTAGTTTGAACTTCTTTTTTGGGGCACAATTGCGAAAAGCTATTCGCTCTTCTTGTATAAGCTAGCAATCCAAGGCGCAAGTAGCCTCTGTTTGCCAAAGATTTTGCCATCGCTGGATCCAAAAGGCATCGGCGCATCTGCTCCTCCAGAGCCTTTGGGCTCCGATGTTTGAAGAGAAGACCATTGACCTGACAACACATTGCTATTTGGCAGTGTGTCAAAACCTTGTACCCCTGGTGAACATCAAAATAGCTGGTAAATGGATGTTCATCCCCCTAAAAATGGTATTAATAGGTATTGACCCATACCCATTTGTGAATTATGTGTGGCTCAATGATGTTTGCTGGAGCTCTACCCAAAATTTCCCATTGCATCCCATTGCAACATTCAGCACCAACACCTCTCCTTCCGTATCCTTGGGAACGCATTCCGTGCGCGCCTCGTGGTGAACATATTCTGCCATCCCTCCAACATCCGCGGTAATCACCAGCACTCCTGCTTGCAGTGCTTCATGGATGACCAGGGGGCTATTCTCCAGCCATATCGAAGGTACCACAATGGCATCGACCTTGTTGAAGACCTTGGCGGTTAAGAAACCCTATATACATATCCAAAACAAACGCAAAGCATCAAAAAACAATTTGAAGGGGGTCAACCATTGTCGAGGACTTGAACGGATGATATGACAGTCAAATCCAAACCTAGCTGCATCCTCCACGATGCGTTCATTGCAATATTCGCCACACCAGTCCAAGTTGGCGGAAGCTGGGCTGGAAGGCGGTAGGAGGCTCTCAGCAAGACGTCGCAGGGCCTGTTGCAATCTTATCAAAGCAAAGCTCGGTGTCACTTGCAAAACACAAAGATGGTCGAGTCTTCTCAAACACGGAGTTCCACACACGAATTAGTTTATGCTGCTGGGAAAACGCCATGATTGAAATGAATGGTCTTGGGTGTTTGGGGTGCCCAAATTGGAGGAGCACTCATGGCTTTGAAGTTGAAGATCAAAATCAAGCTGACAGTTGAAAATTAAATGCCGACTCCTTGCTCCACTGCACACATCGCATAAACGTGGAAAAACATGGATAAATCACCCTCAGGTCCGAACTGCAGTGCTCTGCCCCAAGGTTCTGCCATAGATCTTTAGTCCTTGGCATTTGCCAAGTCATCAGGCACTCCAGGCTGTGAATTTTCCACATCTTGCAGGTTCCACGCAGTCAGCCAACCTCTCCCACATTGGTTTACCGCCATCCCAGGTCCGAGCGACTGGTTGCTGGCAATGACTTGTCCTGCATCAACCCGGCAAAAGCTTCGATCAGGTGCTGGACGCCTTTGCTTTCCTGTCAACGCGGAAAATATAACAGGCCACAGGGACAGCAATGCTATTGGAAAGCAATATGAAATTGAAAAATGAAGATGGCTACCTCCAGTATAGTATAGCATACTAAGCATAGTGAGCAAAGAGTTGCAATGACCCGGATCCCCCTATTTGGTTCCCAGCATTTCCCAGCTTCCCACCTTGTGAGTGCCGATATATGCGAAGGTGAAGGGCTCATCTGCCTTCCTGCTCCTTCCAGTAAGACGCTCAAGGTCAAAGCCGTAATCGCAATAGACGACTTTGGACTGAGGGGCAAAACCTGCATCAGAAAGCCATCACGGCGCCAGTTTGATTCTAGGACCCAACCACGAAGATCTGCAAAGAGGGTGGCCTCTCTTTGCAGCTATGTAAAACACAGGAATGAAAAATACTTGTATATAGATATTCAAATCCTCCAACTTCTACAAACAACGGCATCCCGCATACTTTGACACCAAGAAGCCTTCTTGGATGAATCGGTTCTTCAAGTGTTGCGCCGGAGCAATGAACAAATCTATCTTGTCGCAAGTTGCTCGTGTGAAAGCCATCCGCTTGGCAATCCAGGAGGTCCAGTACTTCTCGTCTTCACTGGATGATGGGTCTCCAGACCCGATTCGTGGCACATAGCAGCGCTGTGAGCACTTTGTGTCTTCCTGTCCATCGCAGACTGGCCACAGGTCGCTGTCGGTATCACCAGTAAATTGAATGAATTGCCCACGTGGGCAGTTCAGCCAGTAGTCGTGCAAGGTGTACAAGAATGGTATGTTTTTTTTTGTCACCACATCCACCAGCGACATGGACAGGTGGTTCAAATGCCCACAATGCACCACATCTGGGTTGAAATCCTCCACAATGGCTTTCACGGCTTCGTCTACTTCCACAACACGATAGCGGTCACGGAAGTTTGGAAGGTTGATGATTTTCAGAGGAACTTTCCCGTCAAAGTCATCGCGCATCCGGAAGTAGGGCGCAATGGTGTCCTCTTCCCGGCAAAACACCAAGACATCATGACCATTATCCGCCAAGGATCTTGCCAAAGTTTGGGTGTAAACTTCAGAGCCAGCATTGTAGAGAGGAGGATATCCATGAATGATCAACAAAATGCGCAGTTTTGCCGTTGAGTCATGGTGACCTGCCATGTTTCCACTTGCCAAAGGGGTTGCTGAGCGAAATTTCTTCCTTCTTGCCACAAAGCAAGCGCTGCAAGCAGCCGCTAGCGAGAATGGATTGTGTGGCTTCACACTAGGGCCTGGAACAGCACGAGGCACATGCGAGGGCCATTCCACATGGCGGTGTCTTACCGCGACGATTGGAATGGAAAGCATTTTGCCTGAACAATAGTTTTTTCTTTTCTCCGAGAGACACTACGTGTCGACGTGCACGGAGCCAAAGGGACTTCAGATTCCTTGCCGCCCAACTGCAAGACGGAACCTTACTGACTCTCAAGCTCTCTCACGCAACAAAGTCCTGAAAAAGAGAGATTGATCTCAACTGGTTCTTGGAATGATATCTCATGGAAGCCAACAGTCTGACTGCACGCAAGACACTGCACGCACCTTTTAAAAACCAAACGCGCACTTGCTTTCTTGTGAGCCTTTTCACTAGAATGTACAACACGCAAGTAGCATCCAATGAATGATTGAGGCTAGCATTTGGGGACTCTACTATCCTGGGTTGAGTTCAAACCCTTCTAATCAAATCCATCGGGATTTTGCTGCACAAATTCCCAATGTGAAGCTAAAATTTCAGAAAGGCTTCTATGAGCGCGCCAACCAAGGACTAAATGTGCCCTGCTGGGGTTGGCCACAGCAAAGGGAGCGTCTCCATCACGCCTTTCAGAAAAAATATGCGGCAATTTCCGCCCGCAAACGGTTTCAAAGGCTGACAAAACCTCCAGGACAGTGTGACCATGCCCGGTACCCAAATTAAATGCATCAAAACCCTGGCTGTTCTTCAGGTGTTCCAATGCTGCTACATGAGCCTCTGCCACATCTTCGATGTGAAGATAGTCCCTTATAGCTGTCCCATCCACAGTGTCATAATCTTTTCCAAAAATCTCCAAGTTTGGACGTTGCCCAAGAGCTATTTGCCCCAAACGAGGGATGAACATGCATGGGGACAATGCATGGGGCACTTCGCCGAGCAAACCACTGTTGTGTGCTCCGGCTGGATTGAAATAACGCAGCGCACAGCCATTCCAGTTCCTTCCGTCTTCAATTTTGCATTGCAAGATCTGCTCCTGTTTCAACCTCAGGATTTTCAACCCAAAACAGCGGAAAAGAAATCATGCATTTTTTCCATACACGTCTCACAATACCGACTTGGGGACACCAGCTGGTCCGCAGCATGATGAAAGATCAAACATACAATTTGTGAAACGCGTTAGCTTTTGACCCAAGGCGCCTGCGACAGTCGAGGTTGCGTATATGAGGCAGCGTGCAAATTATGTATCACAACACAGCGTACTATACACTGGATGCATTTACACCCGTGATTCTGGTGGTGTGATACCTACATTCTATTCTTCCAATAGTCCGGCTCTCAGATGTTCTTCTGCTTGTGCGGCTTCCTTCAACCGCTGTTTCTCCTCTGCTTTCTGCTTGCGGTATTTCTCTTTAGCCATCTTAGTGATTTGAAACTCTGCAGTGGCCTCAATGCTCCATTTGGAGTCCTTCATAATCCTTCGTAGGTCATTTGAATTCATGTCTTTCGTCAGTGCGTCTACCAGCATGATAGACGTGTCTATCCAGCGAATTTCGTCTGGTAATTCCTCCTTGAGTTCGTCCAGCTCTTCGTTGTTTTCATCAAACCACAAAAGTTGTCTCAAACCTGTAAGGTCTATGGACAGTCTCTTGTCGTCGACCTTGCCGAGACTGTTGCTTCTCAACTGATCTCCAAGTGATTTACAATTTGTCAGCCACAAATGTCTCATGAAAGATCTGGTCTTCTGTTCCCAGTTTTGCAGTGATTCCAAGCTACCGTGAACATCTGTCAGAATAGCTCTGATCATCAATCCTTCCTCTACAGCTGTAACTCGTTGCATATGTTTCTGCTTGAAGTGTGTTGCGACAAACTCTTCGGTTAGTGGTTGATTGCCAACTGATTACATGAAAACTTGTTTCTTTCTTTTCCCAGAAATCTGGGTTTGCCAAAATGGTCATGCATGCCCTTTGACTTTTATGATTCTGCGGTTTGCCCTTGGGATATTCTGTTTCGTTGCTCCTTGATGCATCCGATATAATCCGATACTGTGACAAGTACCATGCTCTTCCAGTCAATTGCATCTGACTTGTACACCAATCCATGGTTGGCATGTTGTTTTACTTCCTGTACAGCGTCATTGGCATATACCAAGTCCTTTTTATGGTCGCGTTGCTGCATCGTGACTGCAACTTAGACACTTTGTAAGACAAATCCGGTCTTGCTTGCCTGCTACCCGGGCAAGTTCACCGACCACGCTTCTGAGCTGTGATCTCTCTCTTTCTGTAACAGGAGTTTCTTTCTTCACGCCTGTTCGGTATGATATCTTCTCGAGTCTTTCCGTCGTGTCCTTGCATGTCACTACAATAGAGAAATCCTCATGCTGTTTGATCTCTCCTCCACAGAATCTGATTGTGCCTGATGATATTTTGGAATCTTCCACTTGAAACGCTTTCTGAAGATTCTTCATAAACATATGTTGGCACAATCTTTCACTTGAAACGCTTTCTGAAGATTCTTCATGATATGTTCATATCCAGGCATGCATGCATAGATGAGATCGTCTACATGTGAAGCCAACATGATCTTTGGCTCTCCATTCTCACAAACGTAGAACAATGCAGGACTGATCTTGCAGGCTTTCAGTCCCGTGTGTCTTGCTTCTGATCTCAATCTCTTCCAAAAAAGTCTGCCACTATCTCAACCTCCATAGATGGGGCAATTTCCTACACACATTCTACCTTCTGGCTCTCCATGAAAATATGCATTGGTGATATCGAACGTTGCCACTCGGAATTTCATGCTGGAAGCCCAGCTGATCACCAAATTAACTGCTTCCAAGTCTGCTGTTGGACTGTCTGTTCTGATTCCTTGTGTGGTTTCCTGATCACCTCTTTCAACAAGTCTACTTTTGAATTGGATTTGATGTTCTTCACCTTCTCGCTTAAGGTGCAAATTCTTGTCTGTGTCTATCCACTGCGTATCTATTTGGTGTATGACCTCCTTGTAGAAGTTTCTGGAGCTCTTCCTCCTCAATTGGTCTAATAGCCGTAAATCGCATCCATTTCCGCCATTCTTCTAAGCGCGATTTATTGATACCTTCTTTGATCCAATCTGGCTCCTTGGAGTAGTTGAATTGTTTTGCAGTCGCTTTTCTCTTGCCGCTCTTTGAGGTATCTGTCATTCTTTCTGCCAAGAACGAAATTGCATGTTGCTTGGTCTGATCCTGTTCTGTGACCTTCTCGTTCAGAATGAAAACAGTCTTGCCAATCCATTCCGTTTTGACATTCTTGTTTTGACCGTCTCCCCAGGAATGTTGGATGGTTTGTGTGCTACCATCTCTATCGGTGAGGTTCGTGACTCTCACTCCGCTCAACTTTTCCGGACAGGCATCGGTCGATTCTGGACTGAATAATGCTGTCCGTGGTGTGTCATGAATGCGTACCACCACTCCTGTCTGCAAAATGAGTCCTACTCCATCCATCTTCAGCAAGTTCCACTCCAGGTCCAGTGGTCCCTGTTCTCTGAAACATCTCTATCAACGGACTGGGTTCGTTGCTTGCCCGTGATTGTGAAGCGGTAGAATCCACCACAGGTACCTCCTCCTGAGGTTCTTGTGATGAAAATCTTCTGCGGATGGAAATGGGAACATTTGCTTGATCATTGTGTTGTTCTTCTCTGGATCTCCTCCTTGATGGAGGTACTATTTCCATACCAGGCCCTTCCACGGTCACATCTGTTTGAATTCGAGCCCGTCTTCGAGCCCGTCTCTGGTGTGGTGGTGTGTCTTCGAGTTGTGGCGTTTCATCATCCGACATGCCTTCGATTTCTTGGGGAGATTCATCTCCCCCTGCAATT